>CM049871.1:39695011-39752511 GCA_027474115.1 Schizopygopsis malacanthus
GGATGGTTGCTATAGGGCTTTTCTATGTGGTTGCTTAGGTGCTCCAAATACTTTTAAGTGTGTAGCTGTGTGGTGCAGTGGGTGGTTGCTAAGATGTTGTGGTTATATGTGTGGTCGTTAGGGTCTTGTTGGTGGTTGCTAGGGTTTTTCTACATGGTCACTAAGGTCTTCTTAATAGTTTTACGTTTGTAACATCAACCTGCTAACAAGGACTACGGATGAAAATGAGCCAGTTTTGGCTAAATCTGGTGCATTTAATGTATTATATGTATTATTAATGTGCATTGTCCCTGATTAAATAAATGAAATGAAGCTGTGTGGTTGCTAGGATGTTGTAGTTAGCTGTGTGGTTGTCAGGGTATTGTGGGTGGTTGCTAGGGTTTTCTAAATGGTTGCTATAAGGTGTCCAGTTTGTTGTGGATGGTTGTTTGTGCTTTTCTAAATGGTCATTTTAACTGGATAGCTATGTGTTTGCTCGGATGTTGTGGTTAGCTGTGTGGTTGTCAGGGTATTGTGGGTGGTTGCTAGGGCTTTTCTATGCGGTTGCTAGGTGGTCACAAGTGTTGCAACCAGTCAGCAGTGAGTCTTGCACAGTCAAACACAGTGTTTTTCAGGGTGGAGGTGTGATGAGTGTCCTTGCTGCTTTGACTCTCACACATCTGGCTGTGTTTGTAATAATGAGCTGAACATCGCGGCACAGCGACCGTCTCACCTCTGAAAGCCCTGAATGACTCTTCAGCA
This sequence comes from Schizopygopsis malacanthus, assembly GCA_027474115.1. Lineage (NCBI taxonomy): Eukaryota > Metazoa > Chordata > Actinopteri > Cypriniformes > Cyprinidae > Schizopygopsis > Schizopygopsis malacanthus. The sequence goes on from CM049871.1 coordinate 39,695,753, forward strand.
GATGTTTTCTCCTCTGTTATGTGTTTGAGGATCGTTCTGTGACATGTTGAAGATCACGAGCACCTCTAATCATCAAGCACACATAATCAAAACAAGCCATGCTTTATATGAGACATGCAGCTTATGATTTCTGCTTCTCTGAGTCTCGTTAAAGACATTTCATGATGCAGTTTTGTTGTATAATGACTTGTATATATTTTCTTATAGTAGAAGATAGTTGTAGTAGAAAATAAACTGCTATAATATTATCTTAGTATTATTATTATTTTAATTATATTTTATTTGTATCTGTATTTTAGTTTAAGTTAGTTTAAATAAATAAACTTTTTTTTTAATATTTGTTATATTATTTTTATCAAATCCGTCTATTTAATTGTTATTTCAGTTGTTGTTTAATTTAATTAGTTATTTTAGGTTTAGTTATTTTCCATTCTTTTATTTTAGTAAAATATCTATTATTGTTATTATTAAATATTATAATACTATTTAATAATATTAATTGTTTATTATTATGCTATTACCGTTGACCCAGCAGTATTAAAGTGCTATAGTGTTTTTGTTTTAAATATTTCTATTCTATTTTATTATTTTTTATATACGTTCACATTTCAGGAATGTTTAGTAAAATAACATTAAAATATGTTTGTTGTTGCTGTCATTATATTATTATTTTATACCTCCATATTTTAATAATATGTATTGTTTATTATTAAAGCCTCACCACTGGCTCAACAGTATTATAGCCTTATAGAGTATATTTTGTTTTTAATTTGTCTATTTAGTCGTATTTTATTTTTTTGTTTGTTTGTTTTAATTAGTACATTTTAGTAAGTCTTAAACTAAAACTGAACATTTGAAAAAAGTACTTTGAAAATTGTATTAAATTTTAAAAAAGTATTTAAAAAAACAAAGGAAAAAAAGTACGCTGTTATTTTTGTATATTGGTTAAGGTTGATTCATTTCAAATGTTTTTTGTAATAGTCTTAGTAAACATTCATAACACCGGTCAGATCTCCTAAATGCTGTGCTTTCTGAAGGTTCTGCATCTCTTTCACGGAGTTGATTTCTGGTCAGAGTTCTCTGTACAGAAGTGAATTGTCGTTGCTGATGCTAAATGAGTCGTGTGGCTGCTGTTGAACACAGAAGCGGTGTCAGTGTCTCTGGAATAGCTGGATGTGTTCATCGCTCTGGGACGATAACTGATGACGCTGCACATCTGCACATCTCGTCCTGATATCACAGTCCACACTGCATTAAACCAGACTCACACTGAAGGAGACAGTCTCTTACGGCCTTCACTTATTTTATATCTGAAGTCAACTTTCAAGGTTTTATTTTTCATGACTATTGTAGGTTATGAATGTGGACTTGTATTCATGTGTTCATCTAACTGACATCAGAAAGTTCAGAAGTTAAAATATTGTGCTTCTAAAATAGAATATTTTTGCAATAATATTAGTTATGATACTTGGAAAATTATTGTTATTGCTGTCATATGCATTAATAATATTATTAATCAATATTTTAGTCCGCCAATGAGACCATGCAAAATATATTTAATATTTAATTATCTGAAAACATGTTTAATTATTGATATTAATAATCTTAATCTTATTTTTTTTTTCATTATTATTTATTCATTTATTGAAGTTGTTTGTCATTTTAAAATATGCATTACATATAATAAAAAAAAATCATATAATTCGTTTATTTCAAGCTTATTTATTTAAATGTACATTTCTTAAAACATTATTTACTGTATGGTTCAAATGTGGTGAAAGCCCAGATTTGAGCCTTTTGTCCTCATACATGAGTGTTTCTCTCTAAAGTGTGTTTATTAGCGACTCGAGTGTGTTTGTCAGTCAGACGCTGACACGCGTGTTAAACGCTTTCACAGAAGTGTCATGTATAAATCACTGGATGGATGATGTGCAGAAGTAAACGGCTCATTGAACTCCTGTGATGTTTTGCACCGTCAGCCGTTTCGTCATGTAATGAGCTCGATCCATCTTTTTCAAGCTCCAAGACTTTTATTAAAATAAGCAAATCTAAATCTCATCTCCTGCTGCGTTCGACTCGATGTCCAGAAGCTCAGATGTGCTGCAGGCGGCCACAACATTACCAAGACCATTTCTCAAAGAATCACCCAGAAATACTCAGCTGGGTTCCTCCGGAGCTTCAGGGTTTAAGAAAAATATTATCCTGTACATTAAATGCATCTTGAAGCACACACACACACACACACACACAGACACACACACACACACACACACACACACAGACACACACACACACACACACACACACACACACACACACAGAGACACACACACACACACACAGAGACACACACACACACACACACACACACACACACACACAGAGAGACACACACACACACACACACACACACACACACACAGAGACACAGAGACACACACACACACACACACACACACACACACATAGACACACACACACACACACACACACACAAAAACATTCATGCACAAGTCTCAGAAATTAAATTGTATTACTCTGACAATTATCAGCTGCTGACTACATAAAGCCAGCACTTTCTGTTGGGTCTGAGTTTTGTAGAAGATGAATAAAGCATTCAATTCAATTTAAACAGTATTGTGTATTGATCAAAATGTTATTGTAATTGTATTAATGAAATAAATATTTTTTCTTTTAAAAAATCTCAGAAAAAATACAATATAACTACAATATAAATACAAGTTTTTGTTTTTAAAATGTTTTATTTATTACAATAATTTGATATCTAAAATAAAAATAAAGCCAAAATCATCACAATTATTTAAAGAACCAAAGACTTAAACTACTTCAGTCTGTGTGCATTGAATTTATTTAATACACGAGTTTCACAATTTGAGTTGAATTACTGAAATAAATGAACTTTTACACGACATTCTAATTTATTGAGATGCACCTGTGTATATATAATGTAATGCTTTTATGTCAACTGTACTCACAATAACACCAACATTTATTTGAAAGTATTTTTCGCGGGAAGTATTTCCAGTGCTGTACTAATATGTAACAGTACTCTGACTCAGAGGTGTTTGGGCTTCTCTCAGTGACAGTAGTGGATCAGGACACAGTGCAGGTACTCAGACTGAACACTAGATGGCGCCACTATAACAGTTAACAGCACATACTCCGGAACTCATCGTCTGTCTGTCATTACAGTCGCTCATGTAAATGTTATGTCAAATTTAGTGTGTGCAGTTTGACAAGTCTTGATACATTGATGCCTGGCTGTTTAGTAAACCTCTGAACTTTGCGTACTTGGCGTTGAGAAACGGCTCTGGTATCTTCATACCGAGTCCCGCCCATCCCTCAAGTCACGTGACGTAACGACATACGTCATTTCTTCATTCTCCGTATTTGGAGCGCAGAATGTTGACGGTTGAAGTCAAAACTAGAAAGTTTAAGTAGTTTTTCAATTCAGAATGTATTAAGAAATTCATCACAAGTTTTAAACATATTATTAAAATGTGTAAAGGTCACAAATGTAATTAAAAATATATTTTTTTTATTATGTATTTTCATTGATGCTCCACACTACATATCGCGGAAATTGCCAACCGCCACTAAAGACGAAAGAAGAAGAAGAAGAAGAAGAAGGCCCTGTTCCAAATGGCACCCTAAACCCTCGCGGTCTTCCTCGGAGTCCGCACTTTCGTGACGTAATGGCGCTTTGACTGTCGGGTAGAAGACTGCTGCGGAGCTCGTCCCAGTGCGGGCTCGGCAGAAGTTTATTGCGATTTGATCGAGTATTCTTGGCGTATAACGGCCTTAAAGGGGGCGCTCGCGAGCACCATTCTGAACACTAAAATGAGGAATGGGACACACTACGGTCTCCTGGACTTAACGGACACGCGCACGCGGCGGCCATTGTAAGACCGCAAGTGCACATGACGTGTTTCATTTGGGACAGAGCCGAAGCAGGAGGAGGAGGAGAAGGCTGAAGTCTGTCGAGAGAGCCTCGGCAGTTCGTTCCTGTTTTCTCCCAAACTCAGTTGTCTCTGTGATTACTGAACAGATCCAGTGTACTGTCGGTAAGAGAACCCGTTTTCTTCTGGTCTAGATCTTTATTGGACGGTGAAGCATGTGTGTTTACATTATAATTATCATTCAGCACTGGTTTAATACCATCATCATTTATGAATCATATCATAAGAGTTCATGTACAGTAAACTGCGATATCATATCTGATCATATGTAGTTTTAAATGAACATATGACAGCTTGTTTGATTAAAAAGAGAGAATATAAGTCCCTTTCCTTGACATTTTTACCATCTGAATTATGAACGTAAAAACTAGTTTGGTCGTCGTCTTATTAAATGTGCATGTGTTAACCGTCATATTGTATTATTTTGATAAAGTAGCTGTATTGTCATTTCAGCTCTACACAGTGAAAGGTAACAGCGATGCTGCATAACACAAAAATAAAACTACATAATAAAATGAACAAAAACAAGAAACTAAACTTCACATATACTGGAACTGATCGTCTGTCAATCAGTATACTCATTCATTTTAATGTCATGGAAAATATTTTGTCATAAATTAAACATCTATAATTAATTTATCTTTGAAGTGCTGAGTTTTGGCTTCAAAACATGTATTTGGTATGTGAGCAAAATTAAAATGTCTGTTTAAAAATGTCAGCATATACATATTTAATTGGCAAAGATTGTTAAATCATAAAAATGTTTATACACTATGCCTAATATTTGTAGGATTTATTTCAAGACAAGGTCCTCGGTATAAAAAAAAAAGCTAGATTTTATATATTTTTAAAATGATATTGAACAACATTTGCTTACTTTTACCAGTTTATATATATTGCTTGACATACCGTTAGTTATAAATGCATTATTCATTAATAGTTATAAATTAATTAATAGTTAAAATATAATGAAATGTCAATCATCTTCTCCACAGAAAATCTAACCAAGGTCGTTCAAATGATGTAGATTGATATATCATGAGAATACAGGGTTGTTTTCTGTTAGTGTTTAGATGTTTAATTGATTTTGAATGCTAATGAAGTGTCTCTTTCTCCACAGCTCATGGTCAGTGTGATCTGTCCCGTGGTTCACATGGCTCGTGTCTTTGTCTACGGCACGCTGAAGAAAGGCCAGCCCAACTATTTCAGGATGCTGGACCCTGTCAACGGTCAGGCCGAGTTCCTCGCTCGTGCTCGAACCGTAGATCCATACCCGCTCGTGATCGCCACCGAATACAACATCCCCTTCCTGCTCAACGTGCCCGGGACGGGTCAACGCGTCTACGGCGAGATCTACCGCGTGGACCAGAAGATGCTGGACTTTCTGGACCGCTTCGAGGGCTGTCCTCTGTGGTACCAGCGCACTGCGGTCCAGCTGGAGGTACAGGATGGGGACGCCGAAGGAGAAAACACACTGAAGCCTGGAAGCATCGAGGAGGTGTTTGTGTACAGAAAGACTACACATGAACCCGAGTGGCTCCAGAAAACAACATATGAGAGTTATGATGCGTACGGTGATCACGGACTGAAATATGTGTTTCCTGAGGACAGAAGCCCTGAGTAATGACCGGACAGGTACCATTTACCACTTGGACCCTGGTAAGCAGCACCTGTACAGTCAACTCTAAAAGGAACCATAACATAGCATACCATCTGATACTACATTCAAAATCAGGATCCAAAATGAACGCTTGCTAATTGCCAATAAATTAATCACAGAATTTTTTTTTTTTTATAAAACTACACGATCAGATACTGGAGTACTTCATTGCATATTGCATATAAGTATTTAATGTATTTTATATTATTTGAAGTGTTTAATAATTAAAAAAAATAATTTAGATTTTTTTTTTATTAAAGACAGGAGACAAAAATTAGGCAATATATACTATTTTTTGGACTATATTTGTCTTTGTGCTGAGTTTGCTATAGTATTAAAATGAGCCAAAATGTGCAATGAGTGTTTGCATTTGATGTCTTTTCTTTTTTTTGTAGAAGACAAGAGACAATGAGGAAACATACTAGTTTTTGATTGGTTTCGGTCTTCATGTCTCTCAGGGAAACCTGTCACAACAAAGTTACACATGGTGATGTTGTGATTTTATTCCCAGTATTTTAGTTTTTACATAATCATGCGTAGAACATTTAATTTCACAGAAAGAAAGAAAAAACAACTTGGGGCAACTTCAACTTATGTTCTAGGATTTACATTTACACTCCAGTATCTGATCATGTAGTTTTATAAACAATTCGTTTTTTTCTGCGATTCATTTATTGATTTTATCAAGTGTTAATTTTGGATCCTGATTTGTATGTAGTATCAGATGTTGTACCAAAAAAGTTCCATGTTCACGGGGCAGATTTGTAAGTAAATATACAAGGAGCTGGGAGCAATCTAAGATAAAACATTAAAGATGATCTTGAATAAATGTAGTGCACTAGCAAAGCACTCCAGTACTGTAGAGTACATCTAGATATCAGGTGTATTTGTACATGTGCTGTACTACTGTTTTTGTTTTATTTGTATATATATATATATATGTGAGCTATAGAAGTGTTTGAGTTTTCTAAACTGACCTTTACAATAAAATCATTAATTCAGAATGTTCTGATTAGTTTTTCTTCAATGTAAATGACAAATGCAGCACGTCTGTATTATACATATGGATTTATTCTTATTAAAACATAAATTTTGCCTAATCTATATTGCGTGTGTGTGTGTATATACTGGCTGCCTTTGTCAAACTGCTTGCCAATTATTATTTTTTTTTTGGGGGGAAACCATTAAATTATTTCTTAATGCATATGTATATAATTATAATTATTATATACATGCATATGCATTATGAAATAATTAAATTGCTCCAAATGCTTAAACGAATTTTGACAAAGGCAGCCTCTTCTTCTTTTGAAATGTGCTTTTGTAATATTTGAATAGTAGTAATCTGCTTATAAACAGTGTATTTAAAAGAACGCTGATGTATAATTCTCTTTTTGTTTCTTTAGTTTAATGTTGGCCTGCTGTGAGATCTGATTTCTACTGTATTTCTAGTGATTTTCTACTGAAATACAAATAGAAAGTAGCCTATGTTTATATCAAAGCCCGCTCAAACGTGTCATGATGATTGCGTAATTTCCTCATTCTGAAAGGCGGAAGTGCTTTGCAACGCTCAGCAGTTTGTTCCGTTTCTTCCTGTCTTTTCCAACTCAACATTTGATCTCTGGACAATGAAAGGATTCGTTATATTAGCGGTAAGGGAGACTGTTTTCTCTCTCGTTTATGTAGTGTTGTTATAATATATATGTAAGGTTGTGACGGTGATGAACATTTATCACCGGTTAATGGACGAGTGCCATCACCGGAAATACAGTTATCACCGGAGCGGGACTTCACCGGAAATACAGTTATCACCGGGGGAGAGGAGAGGGACTTGTGTTTGTCCTTCGCTTTTAAATAGCTTTTACATTCCCGTGTGCGTTTTACTTTCACTTTCAATTCAAATTAGCATCAATTAAACGTCATTTCCTTGAATGGACAACAACAAAACAGTAGGGCTTACAACAACCACAAACTCGCTGATATATTAAACATAACACTTTAATTAAAGAAACGAATAAAAAGACACCATTCTATATGTCTCATATAAAATAACAAAGTTTAATTAAATATAAAATACAGAAAAACAGCTAACACTGGAACCAAATACAAGTACATCTAAAAAAAATTGATTATCGTGAAAAAAGTGCATTTTTTCTTGTAACTTATTTCAAAAAGTGAAAATGTCATATATTTTTGATTCATTACATGTAAAGTAAAACATTTGAAAAGTGTTTTTGTTTTAATTTTGATGATTAGAGCTTACAGCTAATCAAAGTTAAGAATTGGTATCTCAAAATATTAGAATATTTACATTTGAGTTTCAATAAATGACCATCCATACAGTATACATTCTGGGTATCTCTTGTTCTTTGAAAGCACACTAATGGGGAACACTGCTGACTTGGCAATGGTCCAGAAGACGATCATCGACACCCTCCACAAAGAGAGTAAGTCACAGAGGGGCATTACTGAAAGAGGGGGCTGTTCACAGAGTGCTGTATCAAAGCATATTAAATGCAAAGTTGACTGGAAGGAAGAAATTGGGTAGGAAAATGTGCACACTGAATTTTGGGTTTTCATTATCTGAAAGCCATAATCATAAAACATTCAAGAAATAAAGGCTTGAAATATTTCACTCTGTGTGTAATGATTCTATATAATATATGGGTTTCACTTTCTGAAACGAGTGACAAAAAATATTGACCTTTTTCGTGATATTCAATTTTGTAGCACACAGGCCTAAGAAATATGAAACGTGAATTAGCAAAACGAATAAGAAAGTTAGAGGCACGGCATACACATTGATGTAAGGTAAAATAAAATACATAAATGACACAAAGTTTAAATAAAGTCGAAATCTGGAGATACTGTGTAGAACCGAATAAGGAACTAATATATATAACATTTGTCATGATGTAATTTTGCTTTTAAACAAAGATTATTGAGAGTGTGTTTATACCACTCAACCTCAACATTTGACCTTGTGAACTGTGAACTGCCCTAGTCATAGACTTAAGTGTAAATCTAAACTGTTTTAACTGAAGGAAACTTGCACTGACTGATCTTAAAATATATCGGTGCCTTTGTTTAGTCTCAAGATGCACCCCAGTAATGTTTTGTTCTTTTTCTAAGGCCATGTTAATACAAATTACTTAAATTTCCTAATTGAAAAATGACCTTAATCCTTAGTCTAAGCCCTGTCTGTGAAACCGGGCCATAAAGTCATGTTCATACAATTATTTTACAGACACATGGGTATTACCTAGTTTTTCTTAAATGCTTTGGTTCAGTTCTCAAATGTTTTTTTTTAGGTTTTCTCAAAACAATTTCAGATGTCTGAACAATTAGTTTCTTGTTCACATCAGATTTTAATTTCTTATTGATTTAAGAAAACTGTGTTTTGACGTGTGCAAAAGATTAAGTACAATTTTATACAATTTGCACAACAACTAAATGCAGGAGACTTATTGATCCAAACTGATGAGTTGATTCTCAGTGAAACTCTTTACAACTTCAAAACATTCTTTCATTGTTTGAGCCATCAATGCAAAATGATCCATTCGGACTTGCATGCTTATTCCACAAATATTTGACATGGAATGGTTGTAATGTCTGCAAAGTTGGCAAATGGCTTGCCATTGTAATAAAATAGGAATTGTAATCTTGCAAGTCAATCAAGTATGGAAGTATATATATGGAGTTTGCCCAAAATCACTACAAGGAGGGATGTCAAAACCTTAAACAGCAGCAGCTACAGCATTGCTGTATAAATACATTTATATTTACAGTACGTGTCTGTGTTACATGTGAAATTAAGATTCACAGTTGCTTGTCACGAAAGAGCAACAAGAAGATAAGAATGGGTGGTGGTGGTGTTAGGGGAAGTGTAAAAATGAACTAGCAAGCAATGGTGAATTATCAGTTTACATGTAACACATTTCAACAAAAAAAAACGATATTCTGTAATTGTAATTGTCAGTACATTTATTTTGAATGCTAATGAGATCTGCTAGTGAGCGACGCCTCGTGGTACCATCACAGAGAGACACAAAACCACTCTCCAGAACATTCTCGTCCACCGTTCCTGTTTCGACACTACTTGACTTTCTCTTTCTCTCCTTCTCTTACTAGCTTGTTTTTATTTGAACAATGCCTGAGACTTGGTGTTATGGGCACTTCCTCTGTCTGTTTGCCTCTTCAAGATTAATCGCTTTATGTACTCCCCAATTGTAAGTCGCTTTGTATAAAAGCGTCTGCTAAATGTGAATGTAATGAAGTGTCTCTTTCTCCACAGCTCATGGTCAGTGTGATCTGTCCCGTGGTTCACATGGCTCGTGTCTTTGTCTACGGCACGCTGAAGAAAGGTCAGCCCAACTACTTCAGGATGCTGGACCCTGTCAACGGTCAAGCCGAGTTCCTCGCTCGCGCTCGAACCGTAGATCCATACCCGCTCGTGATCGCCACCGAATACAACATCCCCTTCCTGCTCAACGTGCCCGGGACGGGTCAACGCGTCTACGGCGAGATCTACCGCGTGGACCAGAAGATGCTGGACTTTCTGGACGGGTTTGAAGAATGTCCAAAGATGTACCAGCGCACCAAGATCAAGCTGGAGGTACAGGACGGGGACGCTGAAGGAGAAAACACACTGAAGCCTGGAAGCATCGAGGAGGTGTTTGTGTACAGCACGACTACACATGAACCCGAGTGGCTCCAGAAACCAACATATGAGAGTTATGATACGAACGGTGATCACGGACTGAAATATATAGACAGTGACGTGGAGTCTACACCAGACACGAGCAGCGCAACACAACAGAATACTGTAGAACCCATTATAACCGGATATGCTGTCTACACTGGATGTGGCAAGGCGCAATGCGACAGGACAAATCCCCAACAGTAAATCGATGCCTCGTTCTCTTTATGATGTACTGACACAAAGTTTAAATGATTTGCAACAGTCGCTTGTTCACGTCGAGTGTAGATAGCCTCAAGCTGTTGCTTAAAATTTATACAAACATTTTATATCAAATATAACAATATATAAATAGTTTTTTAAAATATAAAATATGTTTTTATTAGATCGACCGATATATGGGTTTACCGATATTTTTCCCGATATTTAAGCATTTTACCATAATCGTATTCATCATCGGTTTTGAAAAAAAAAACGATAACCGATATTTTTTGTTTTTGTCACATACACAATTATACAGAGTATAACCAGCAGTGAACTGTGTTCTCTGCATCTAACCCATCCAAGTACACACACACACACACACACACACACACACACACACACACATGCACACACACACACACACCTGGAGCAGTGCACACACACACACACGCACACACGTTTATTTATACAGCACATTTCATACACAATGCTAAAGGAAAGCTGGTATATTATCCGTTCAGTAAAGCGTTGTTAGAAAGTATCCGCTGTTTTCTTTACACTCTGTGTGTTAGTTCATCTATGTGTGATTTACATTTACACTCCAGAGCTGATCATTGCTTTTATTTGCTACTGAAACCCTTTTTTAATTGGCACTCATCAAGTGTTCATTTTGGACCTGCTTTTTAATGCTGTCAGATGGTTTATTAATGTTGTGGTATATAAATACTGTATATAGTAACCATAAACCATGTTCACGGTAAATTTATAAGTAATTATATATATTGTAAGGCTTGAAGATGATATAACTGTAAAAGGAAATAAGAACAATCTTATATATCCTGTAGATATGACTCTTTAATAAACATGTAGTGCACTCCAGTGCTGTATATCTAGATATCAGGTGTATTTGTACTATTGCTGTAGAAGTGTTAATTATTATGAGTTCTCTAAACTACTCTACAATCAAATCATTCATTCAATCATTTGTAAAAATGTAAATGACGACAAATGCAGCACATCTGTATATATATGGATTTATTCTGAACATATTCACACACTGTCAAACATACATTTCTTTCAACATATAATCCATATTGTGTTTTTTTATATATATTTATGAATTAAGAAAGAATCAAAATGTTCCAAATGTTTAAAAAAAGATTCAAGAGAATAATTTTGGCACTCAAGCTGTTTTTAGTAGTTTTTCTTGCAGCATGACAGAAGAATGGTTAACTATGAGGGCTGTGTACCGATCCCTCACAACACTAGTGTGTGGAGCGCTTCACGGGTCATATCAAAACGTGTATAAACATCACATCCTACAAAAGAACGCTTTGAGTGTGATCTCAGGCCTGAAGCATTACAAATCCAGCTTGTGCATGGACGCGGTCTACGGGACGACCAGGTCATTTCACCCAAGTAAAAAAAATACTTCGCATTAAAAAAAAATAAACAGTGTGAAAAGTGAAATCTTATTTTGCACCGAAACAGCAAACTTTTTTTTTTCCTCGTGACATGACAATTTTTGTTATTTTAATACAGTAATGAAATCATAGACAGTTTTGTTTTAACTGAAATCAGAAATAAATTATAATACCATTATGTAAACTAACAATTGGACTATATATGTTTGCATTACAATAAGGACATTTCAGGACAAATTGTCATGAAAAACAAAATAATGTTCTAAAAATACCCTATTTTTCAAAAAAAAAAAAAAATGAATCTTCAAAAAAATATGCATGTTTTGGTGCAAAATAACATTTCGCCCAAAAATGTGTAAAGTAAAATATTATTTTGCAGCAAAACAATAATCTTATTTTTAGGAGAAATATGTTTTTTTTATTACTATTATTTTGATATGTTCGTGTTATTTGTTCTAATACAGTAATGATAATCATATGGTTTCTTTTTATTATTATTACTAAAATCAGAATAAATTAAATTCTGCACAACAAATAACACCATTATGTAAACTAACAATTGTACTATTTTGTTTGCATTAAAATAATGAAAATTTAAGGGCAAACTGTCATGAAAATGCCAAAAAAAGGTCCAAAACGTAACCTATTGTCTAATATATTTATATATCAAAAAAAAAAAATTCCTATAACTTTTGGGGTGAAATATGACCTGCACTTTTTCCCAGATAGCTTTTTTCTTTTGTATCACCGAGATGTAGACAGAAAGCGTCACCCCTTTATAAACATCAGAGCAGAAGTCAGTAATAAAAGCTGTAGTGTCCAGAGATGAACGTCTGATTGACAGCCTTTACAGCATCGGACCTAATTCATCAAACCAGCAGAACAAACCTTTCTCAGATGAAACCCTCGAAAACCAGTCTCACGTGCACCGTAGCATCCAATAAAGCATTCAGAAAACACTCACAAACCATCGCATTCAACATAACCATTGCATTTGACTCAATAAACCATTCTTGTTGATTTGACCATGCTCTGTATTTGATGAAGGAGGATTTGGTGTCTGCACGCTGACAGGAGCTGTAGATCTGGAAGTGTTTGGCTTTGACCTGATGTTGTGATGAATGATAGTGTGTGTGTTTCTAGCACTGACCTCCAGCTCAACTCTTCAAAGCCTTCTCAATTTATCAATAAAGTGAAACGACGATATAGCACATAAAAAACTTCCATAAGGTGTGTAGAGAGGACCTGATTGAGAACCTGACGTGTGTGTTCAGGCTGTGGAGGTCTTTGGTCAGTAGATGTGGGGCTCTTTGCGGCTCAGAGAGCGGATGTGATTGGATGAGCATGTGGCGCTGCGGATCACCTCCATCCACCTACAACACCATAAATACATTTTTATTACAGAAAAATACTTCTTGTTTGAATTGAACATTTTGCATAATTTTACTTATTTTTTTAGTCGTACTTTTCTGAAAATAATATATATTGATATTGATATCATGCATCTGTAATAATGTATTTTTATTACAGGTAACAGCACAAAAACAAAATAACAAAAATTGTTATGGAAACATAAAAAAAAAAAAAATAAATGTAGAGCATAAATAATATATTTTGGTATTATGTTTCTGTAATAAAGTATTTTTATTACAGGTAACAGCACAAAAATGAACTAAAATGAAGTATAACATTGTGTTACAGAAACATAACAAAATAAAAAAAATATGCAATGTTTAAACAAAATAAAATATTAGATATTAGATTACAGTAATATATATATATATATATATATATATATATACACACACATTTTATTTTGTATTGTTTCTGCTACAAAATATGTTATACTTTTGTTTTTAGCACTACTTTTCTGTAAATAATGTTTTTGTAGCATGTTATGCATAAACATACTACTGTTACTGAAACATGACACAAAATAAAGGAAATATTTAATACATTTAATAAATTATTCAAATACCTTTTTTTGTTTATTCATTCAACTAATACAATGAATTAAATATGAGTTATTAAATGAAACATGAGTTGAATATCTCTCATTATACTGTATATATGGGTATAGTAGTGTGTTCCATTCTGAACACGAGTTCAATATCTCTCATTATACTGTATATATGGGTATAGTAACGCGTTCCATTCTGAACAGGAGTTCAATATCTCTCATTATACTGTATATATAGGTATAGTAGTGCGTTCCATTCTGAACAGGAGTTCAATATCTCTCATTATACTGTATATATGGGTATAGTAACGCGTTCCATTCTGAACATGAGTTCAATATCTCTCATTATACTGTATATATGGGTATAGTAGTGCGTTCCATTCTGAACACGAGTTCAATATCTCTCATTATACTGTATATATGGGTATAGTGGTGCGTTCCATTCTGAACACGAGTTCAATATCTCATTATACTGTATATACTGGTATAGTAGTGCGTTCCATTCTGAACACGAGTTCAATATCTCTCATTATACTGTATATATGGGTATAGTAGTGCGTTCCATTCTGAACATGAGTTCAATATCTCTCATTATACTGTATATATGGCTATAGTAACGCGTTCCATTCTGAACATGAGTTCAATATCTCATTATACTGTATATATAGGTATAGTAGTGCGTTCCATTCTGAACACGAGTTCAATATCTCTCATTATACTGTATATATGGGTATAGTAGTGCGTTCCATTCTGAACACGAGTTCAATATCTCTCATTATACTGTATATATGGGTATAGTAGTGCGTTCCATTCTGAACACGAGTTCAATATCTCTCATTATACTGTATATATGGATATAGTAGTGCGTTCCATTCTGAACACGAGTTCAATATCTCTCATTATACTGTATATATGGGTATAGTAGTGCGTTCCATTCTGAACACGAGTTCAATATCTCTCATTATACTGTATATATGGGTATAGTAGTGCGTTCCATTCTGAACACGAGTTCAATATCTCTCATTATACTGTATATATGGGTATAGTAGTGCGTTCCATTCTGAACACGAGTTCAATATCTCTCATTATACTGTATATATGGGTATAGTAGTGCGTTCCATTCTGAACACGAGTTCAATATCTCTCATTATACTGTATATATGGGTATAGTAGTGCGTTCCATTCTGAACACGAGTTCAATATCTCTCATTATACTGTATATATGGGTATAGTAGTGCGTTCCATTCTGAACACGAGTTCAATATCTCTCATTATACTGTATATATGGGTATAGTAGTGCGTTCCATTCTGAACACGAGTTCAATATCTCTCATTATACTGTATATATGGGTATAGTAGTGCGTTCCATTCTGAACACGAGTTCAATATCTCTCATTATACTGTATATATGGGTATAGTAGTGCGTTCCATTCTGAACACGAGTTCAATATCTCTCATTATACTGTATATATGGGTATAGTAGTGCGTTCCATTCTGAACACGAGTTCAATATCTCTCATTATACTGTATATATGGGTATAGTAGTGCGTTCCATTCTGAACATGAGTTCAATATCTCTCATTATACTGTATATATAGGTATAGCAGTGCGTTCCATTCTGAACACGAGTTCAATATCTCTCATTATACTGTATATATGGGTATAGTAGTGCGTTCCATTCTGAACACGAGTTGAATATCTCTCATTATACTGTATATATAGGTATAGAAGTGCGTTCCATTCTGAACATGAGTTGAATATCTCATTATACTGTATAGTAGTGCATTCCATTCTGAACAGGAGTTCAATATCTCTCATTATACTGTATATATAGGTATAGTAGTGCGTTCCATTCTGAACATGAGTTCAATATCTCTCATTATACTGTATATATGGGTATAGTAGTGCGTTCCATTCTGAACATGAGTTCAATATCTCTCATTATACTGTATATATGGTATAGTAGTGCGTTCCATTCTGAACATGAGTTCAATATCTCTCATTATACTGTATCGTTCCATTCTGAACACGAGTTCAATATCTCTCATTATACTGTATATATGGTATAGTAGTGCGTTCCATTCTGAACATGAGTTCAATATCTCTCATTATACTGTATATATGGGTATAGTAGTGCGTTCCATTCTGAACATGAGTTCAATATCTCTCATTATACTGTATATATAGGTATAGTAGTGCGTTCCATTCTGAACATGAGTTCAATATCTCTCATTATACTGTATATATGGGTATAGTAGTGCGTTCCATTCTGAACAGGAGTTCAATATCTCTCATTATACTGTATATATAGGTATAGTAGTGCGTTCCATTCTGAACATGAGTTCAATATCTCTCATTATACTGTATATATGGGTATAGTAGTGCGTTCCATTCTGAACAGGAGTTCAATATCTCTCATTATACTGTATATATGGGTATAGTAGTGCGTTCCATTCTGAACATGAGTTCAATATCTCTCATTATACTGTATATATGGGTATAGTAGTGCGTTCCATTCTGAACACGAGTTCAATATCTCTCATTATACTGTATATATGGGTATAGTAGTGCGTTCCATTCTGAACACGAGTTCAATATCTCTCATTATACTGTATATATAGGTATAGTAGTGCGTTCCATTCTGAACACGAGTTCAATATCTCTCATTATACTGTATATATAGGTATAGTAGTGCGTTCCATTCTGAACACGAGTTCAATATCTCTCATTATACTGTATATATGGGTATAGTAGTGCGTTCCATTCTGAACACGAGTTCAATATCTCTCATTATACTGTATATATAGGTATAGTAGTGCGTTCCATTCTGAACATGAGTTCAATATCTCTCATTATACTGTATATATGGGTATAGTAGTGCGTTCCATTCTGAACATGAGTTCAATATCTCTCATTATACTGTATATATGGGTATAGTAGTGCGTTCCATTCTGAACATGAGTTCAATATCTCTCATTATACTGTATATATGGTATAGAAGTGCGTTCCATTCTGAACATGAGTTCAATATCTCTCATTATACTGTATATATGTATAGTGCGTTCCATTCTGAACAGGAGTTCAATATCTCTCATTATACTGTATATATGGTATAGTAGTGCGTTCCATTCTGAACAGGAGTTCAATATCTCTCATTATACTGTATATATGGGTATAGTAGTGCGTTCCATTCTGAACAGGAGTTCAATATCTCTCATTATACTGTATATATGGGTATAGTAGTGCGTTCCATTCTGAACATGAGTTCAATATCTCTCATTATACTGTATATATAGGTATAGTAGTGCGTTCCATTCTGAACACGAGTTCAATATCTCTCATTATACTGTATATATGGGTATAGTAGTGCGTTCCATTCTGAACACGAGTTCAATATCTCTCATTATACTGTATATATGGGTATAGTGGTGCGTTCCATTCTGAACACGAGTTCAATATCTCTCATTATACTGTATATATGGGTATAGTAGTGCGTTCCATTCTGAACACGAGTTCAATATCTCTCATTATACTGTATATATGGGTATAGTAGTGCGTTCCATTCTGAACACGAGTTCAATATCTCTCATTATACTGTATATATGGGTATAGTAGTGCGTTCCATTCTGAACACGAGTTCAATATCTCTCATTATACTGTATATATGGGTATAGTAGTGCGTTCCATTCTGAACATGAGTATTTAGGTTTGTGTTGGGTTCAGTACTGTACCTCTCGAAGGTGTACTCGCTCTCGGATCTGAAATAGTAGACGTGTGATTTGAAATGGAGCTTGAAGACGTAGTCTTTGTGGATGTTCTCCGACTCGGAGGGAATGGTGATGGAGTATCCCAGCAGAGGAAGGCTGGCCAGAGGATACTCGTCCTGCAAAGAGACTTTGAATGAAACACGGCCAAACACAGCGCTGTCTGTCACACCACCGTGCTTCTGTCAACACTTCTGACCTGGTGGGATTTGTAGAAGAACAGACTGAAGTTAGTGAAGACCACCCATAACTTCTGCCAGCCGTTGCTGTTCTTGAACTTCCTCAGCAGATTCCCAGACAGCTGATTCTGAAGAATAAAGACAAAGCCCTTCAGATACAACCAGGGTCCAACATCAGGTATTTATTTACTCTGAGGTACAGATTAAATACATGTAAGTATTAAAATAACTAAAAACAAATAACTATAGAATTACAAAAACAAAATCAGGTATTTATTTACTCTGAGGTACAGATTAAATACATGTGAGTATTAAAATAACTAAAAACAAATAACTCTAGAATTACAAAAACAAAATCATGTATTTATTTACTCTGAGGTACAGATGAAATACATGTGAGTATTATAATAACTAAAATCAAATAACTATAGAATTACAAAAACAAAATCATGTATTTATTTACTCTGAGGTACAGATTAAATACACGTGAGTATTAAAATAACTAAAAACAAATAACTATAGAATTACAAAAAACAATATCATGTATTTATTTACTCTGAGGTACAGATTAAATACACGTGAGTATTAAAATAACTAAAAACAAATAACTATAGAATTACAAAAACAAAATCATGTATTTATTTACTCTGAGGTACAGATTAAATACACGTGAGTATTAAAATAACTAAAAACAAATAACTCTAGAATTACAAAAACAAAATCATGTATTTATTTACTCTGAGGTACAGATGAAATACATGTGAGTATTAAAATAACTAAAAACAAATAACTATAGAATTACAAAAACAAAATCATCACAATAAGATCTCATTAGTTAAAGTTATTAGTTGATGCATTAACTAGTCTCAACTAACAATGCATCTGTTAATCTTGTATTTATTTATTCATTTTTGTTAACATTAGTTAAAGCTAAAAATAGAAATATTCAGTGTTAGTTCATGTTAGTTTAGGTCCATTAAATAATATTATCAAATAATATTAAAATAAAACAATTAATAATAGTAATTGGTTTTAATAATACTTTAGTACATTTTGGAATTAAGTACAATAAATAAGATTAATTCATATTTTGGAAGTATTTTTCATTGTTAGTTCATGTTAACTAATGTAGTTCATTAAATATTAACAAATGGAGGCTTACTGTAAACGTACCGCATTAAATTAAACTAATATACAAATAATATCTCATTCAAAACTATAATAGTATATCAATAATGCTACAATAACACTATTATTATATTACTAGTATGAAATATATTTAATTTACTAACATCACTGATGTCTTATACTGTGCATTAAATCATGCATTACATAAAAATAAGGTAAAGCATGATTTAAATCACGACAGAATCTAAATATTTCAATAGCAGTCTATTTTTAAGTGTTGTAGACTGACAGCACAACGTGTTATTCAAAGATACTTGAACTTATATTCAGATCTGAATAGAAAAAATGACTATTTATTTATTAAAGGACGTTCTTTTTTTAATGTTGGGTCGATGCAGACAGTATAGCGTGCTGCATTTATAAAATGTATTGTCAAGTTAAATCCAGTTCAACTCCATTCTAACTGGTTTTAAATGAACATCCCAGTGGGTTAAAACAGATATGTATCGTCACATTTGTGCTGTTAGTGAACAACTGAAGCAAACAAACACACTAAACATCATTCAGAGAGAGAAAGACACAGAACTGAAACAGAGTCACAGCCCAAAGTACAGTCAGCGTTCAGAGGACAGCACAGACATCTGCTCGTGTGTTATACCGTATCACGCTGGTGCTGATCTTATAAACCTCAACAAATCACTGACGGTGTGACATTTAGTCAAACTCACTACTGTACAAGATCGAGTCATTTGAAGCAGTGTACTACTTATACATCTATACTCAATTAACTTGACTTTTTATTATTATATAATTGATTAAAAAACTTGTTACGTGTATCATTGCTCTTTTGTTGATTTTCATTTGGATCAAAAAGCGTCTGATAAGTGACAATGTAAATGTAATACCTGCATATTATATATATATATATATATATATATATATTAGTGGTGGGCATAGATTAATATTTTTAATCTAGATTAATCTCACTGTAATCTTGGAATTAATCTAGATTAAAATGGCATTTGAATTCTGCCGAAGGCATTCAGAATATGTGTGCTACCCAAATAATGACTAAAAGTAAGTCTTTGAGAACGGGTGAGCGTTTGGATGTCCTGCCCGAGTGTATTACCACATAGACCAGCCGTTAAACAATCTGTCCATCACACTGCGTCATTCACAACAGCACACAAAGCAAACAGGAGGAGAGCATAAAGAGACAGTTGAGTTCAGAATTAAAATATACAGTTTATAGTTTATTTATATAAAAGGTATATTTGTGTGTAAAGTTGGATATCATTCCCGGTCCCGCCCACTCCCGATTAAATATTTTCCTCTCCCGTCCCAATCACGTGATTCGTAGCGATTTTGTTTCCCATCCCGCGGGATTCCCGAAAAAATGCCAGCCTCTAGTTCGAAGACTCGTTCTCGCCCCTAATCAATTCGCCATCCGCGCTATCAGGGTGAAAGTCATGCTTGCGTAGTATAGACAGCTCCCAACCCAACTTTGAGAATAGATTAACAATTTTTTTTATCGCATTTAGTTATCTAGATAATATATACACACACTCACGTGGTGAAGACACACATTTCTAATCAGACTTAACTCAATGCTGAATGTGGTGAAGACGACTTGCTGAATCTAAGCCACGAAGAATTAAGGCAGTTCTGAAGACAAAAGGAGGTCCAACCCGGTACTAGCAAGGTGTACCTAATAAAGTGGCCAGTGTATACTATATTACACACTATATATATATTTTTTTTTTTCATTTTTGAAACTGCTTTTATATATTTTCAGTTTCATTTTATTTTTAGTTTTAAGTGTTAGTAATTTGGTTATGTGCAATGTATTATTATATAATATTATTGAATCAATATAATAATATTTATTTAATAATAATTATATAATATAATACATATATTATTAGATATAACAACTATATGGGTTTTTAATAATAATAATTATTGTAAAAAAAAAAAAAGATTGCTGATATTTTTGTGCTTTTTTAATTTATTGCATTGGTCTTCGAGAAATATTTCAATTTAATTTGAATGTCTTCTTGTTTTAGTTTTAGTAATTTAAGTACTTTAATTTAAACAGATTTTATTTCAAATATTTCAAGGCATTTAAGTAATTTAAAATTTTTTTAAAATGATTTTTGTTTTATTTTGGCTTTCTTTCCACCCCTGATAATGATTTTGAATAGTTTTAGTTAACAATAATAACTCGGTTTGAAGACAGGATTATAAGATCCTTTGATAAGACTGAGCTCTTCTCCTAAACGTGATTTTTATTGTGTTTAATAACACAAAATCCAATCCAGTGGCTTCCCTTGAACTTTAACATCTGCTAAACGAACGCTAGCAAACCATGGCGAGTGAATGCTCCGTGTTTTACCTCTCTATTCCTGCAGGTTTCACTAAAGCAGAGACTTTGGACACGGTACCAACACACCAGAGAGAGAGACACGGGCCCCTGGGCCCCGAGCTCTGACCGACTGACTGGACTAGGGTCCTCTAACACAAACACAGAGAGAGACATGAGACACGGACAGGAGGAAGAAACGATACGGACACGGCCTGATGATCTGAAGAAGAAGCAGCAGCAGCAGAACCTGCATGTTCAAGACAAAACACTTCCTAATGAGTCTTTACAGTAAAAACATCCCAAATCCTCAAAACAAGATCGACTGACTCGAGAAACGAGTTAGATGTTCACGCGTTTGGGGCCAGTATGATTTATAAAATACTTTAATTCAGCAAAGATGATTTAAGTTGCTCAGAAGTGTCAGTAAAGACGTTTATAATGTTACAAAAGATTTCATATAAACGCTGTTCTTTAAAACTTTCATCTGTGAATCTTGAAAAATAAAACGTATCACAGTCTCCACAAAAATATACATCAGCACAACTGTTAATTGATAATAATCAGAAATGTTTCTTGAGCAGTATATTATTATGATTTCTGAAGATCATGTGACACTGAAGACTGGAGTAATGATGCTGAAAATACAGATGCGCATCACAGCAATTACATTTTACTATATATTCACAGAGAAAATGTCTATTTTAAATAATAATAACATTTCACAATTGTTACTGCATTTCTGATCAAATAAATGCAGCCTTGGTGAGCCGGAGACACTTCTTTAAAACATATTTATATGGGTCAAAGACAAGCGTCTCATCAAATTAACTTTACAATTGCAATATTAAATGCAAGTAAAGTGTCTGTTATAATGTTTCAAATAACTTTTGTGGAAATTAATTGTCAAAATATTGGTGAAATAATGTTCCATTGTCATTTATTGATATTGAGATCCCCCCCCCCCCCCCATTCTATGTAAAGCTTTGAGTACCCAGAAAAGCGCTTTATAAATATAACAAATTATTATTATTATTTAGTGCAACAGATATATTTATGCACAAAATGAAACATACTTATTCTGACCAGTACTTATTAAAATACATGGGCGTAAATATATTTGGGGGGACGTGTCCCCCCCAAGGAATAAGTCCCCCCCAATAATAGATTATATTGTAATATGTGACTACATTTGATCATATTTTAAATAATTCTGTTGTTACAAATTTAGGAAAAACAAGGGAAACAAAACTGCCACCCCCCTGATAATTGGGGGAAATAGTTTGAAAAAAACATTTGAAGGATAGTGGCAAAGACTTCACCTTTTTTCAGGTAAAGATATGAGTTACCGCGGAAATTAATATTGAAAAAATGGAGGCTCTACTGTGATTCTTAAAGACCAAGGAGTACTTCCCACTCCATTGAGTCTATTAATGGCCTGGCCTGTTTGTTTTTATCATCGAATTAAAAAAAATATCTGATTCTTCTATACCATGTTCTTGTTAAAATATATAAAGGAATAAGTGATAATATTTTAAATAATAAAAAATCTCAAAGATAAATAGTCAATAGTGGCAAAGACTGGTAAAGATATGAGTTATTAATATTTGGAGGCTTGTATAAAGGATTTCTAGATATTTTAACTGGATAATTAGATAAAAACACTCATTAAGAACAGGATTTTCTGCAGTGATTTTCACATTCAAGTTTAATGCTTTCAGCTACCAATAAACTTCTCTGCTTCATTTAATTCCAGATTTAAAAGAATGAAAAAGTCAAATGGTGCACAAATTCCTTGTGGGACCAATTACGAGTGACGCCTTGAAAACAGAGGAAGTTCCCCGAGGATGAGGAGGAGGAGGAGAGAAAGAGAGGAAGGTTAAACACAGACACAGAGATGGAGCCGGGGAGCTCTGGAGCGGGATGCTGCGCTGCGGTACCTCTAACGCTACGCTAAAATCCACCATGGACACGCTGGTGTTGCGGTGCCAGCACACGTGAACCGTGGTGTTACCACGGTGAGGCGTCTGCCGCTCCAGAGACGTCCGCGAGGCGCTCAGGTCGTCTTCGGACTCCTGGTCGGCGCTAGATTCCTCAGGGGATTCTGGGAAATGTGGGAAGAGCAGTCATTTAAACACGTAAACAAAGGAAGGCGGTGATATCTTGAGGTGATGTGTTTTTGGACCCGATGTACCATGGTAAAATCAGCCTTCCAGGTGCTGCAGAGTATCAGGTTAACACACAGGGTTATATAAACGTGGTAAACATGGTACTGTGTGATCATTTCACTGTATTCAAAGTACCTTCAAGAATACCACCAAAATACCAAGTCTGAAAAACTATGTATTTTTCATTACTTCGTTTATACCATGTTTTTGTACCATGGTACAAACTACCATGATACGTATAATGTTTTTCTTTTATATTATATACAATTTGATAAATTACATAAAATAACTGATAAATAAATTTATGATATTAACATGAATAATAATTGTATTAATATTAAAACACATACAAATACTTATAATAATAATTAAAAAATAGAAATATTAGAAATGTAATAAAAATGATCATATTAATAAAAATAATTTTATTAATAAAAATAATTAATTTTATTAATAAAAATAACTATAATGATAAAGTATATATTAAATTATATATATATATAAAATAATACAAAATAAAGAAAAAATAAATTTCATATTATTTGATAATAATTACATAAACATTAACAAATATAATAGTTAGACATAATTAAAACAAATATATTATAAGTATTTAAAAAAAATATATATATAATTTAATTTTATTACAAATGTAAAATAAATACATAAATAAATTAACTAATAAATAAACAAACACACATATTTCATAGACAATTACAACAATCAATAGCAGGAACACATCGTCCTCTGAAGTTTTCATGAGACACAAAGACAGCGAAGAAAAACTCTGTCAAAGGTTTGAAATCAGATACGAGTTCATGCATCAGGTCAGGAGAGAGAAGAGAGAGCAAACAGTCAAATCACAACCACGTCTAGACGACAGGAACAATACGATGAAGAGAATCAGACTGGAAATCAGTGACACATGACGCTGAGATGCAGTGCAGACACACACAGTGACCAGAGACATATACTCCTGTAAATCATCTCTACACAACACTCACTGCTGTCAGTGAAACATGACGCTGAGATGCAGTGCACACACACACAGTGATCAGAGACATATACTCCTGTAAATCATCTCTACTGAACACTCACTGCTGTCAGTGAAACATGACGCTGAGATGCAGTGCACACACACAGTGATCAGAGACATATACTCCTGTAAATCATCTCTACACAACACTCACTGCTGTCAGTGACACATGACGCTGAGATACAGTGCACACACACAGTGATCAGAGTCATATACTCCTGTAAATCATCTCTACTGAACACTCACTGCTGTCAGTGACACATGACGCTGAGATGCAGTGCACACACACAGTGATCAGAGACATATACTCCTGTAAATCATCTCTACACAACACTCACTGCTGTCAGTGAAACATGACGCTGAGATGCAGTGCAGACACACACAGTGATCAGAGACATATACTCCTGTAAATCATCTCTACACAACACTCACTGCTGTCAGTGACACATGACGCTGAGATACAGTGCAGACACACACAGTGATCAGAGACATATACTCCTGTAAATCATCTCTACACAACACTCACTGCTGTCAGTGAAACATGACGCTGAGATGCAGTGCACACACACACAGTGATCAGAGACATATACTCCTGTAAATCATCTCTACACAACACTCACTGCTGTCAATGAAACATGACGCTGAGATGCAGTGCACACACACACAGTGATCAGAGTCATATACTCCTGTAAATCATCTCTACACAACACTCACTGCTGTCAGTGAAACATGACGCTGAGATGCAGTGCAGACACACACAGTGATCAGAGACATATACTCCTGTAAATCATCTCTACTGAACACTCACTGCTGTCAGTGAAACATGACGCTGAGATGCAGTGCAGACACACACAGTGATCAGAGACATATACTCCTGTAAATCATCTCTACTGAACACTCACTGCTGTCAGTGACACATGACGCTGAGATGCAGTGCAGACACACACAGTGATCAGAGACATATACTCCTGTAAATCATCTCTACTGAACACTCACTGCTGTCAGTGACACATGACGCTGAGATGCAGTGCAGACACACACAGTGATCAGAGACATATACTCCTGTAAATCATCTCTACACAACACTCACTGCTGTCAGTGAAACATGACGCTGAGATGCAGTGCAGACACACACAGTGATCAGAGACATATACTCCTGTAAATCATCTCTACACAACACTCACTGCTGTCAGTGAAACATGACGCTGAGATGCAGTGCAAACACACAGTGATCAGAGACATATACTCCTGTAAATCATCTCTACTGAACACTCACTGCTGTCAGTGACACATGACGCTGAGATGCAGTGCAAACACACAGTGATCAGAGACATATACTCCTGTAAATCATCTCTACTGAACACTCACTGCTGTCAGTGAAACATGACGCTGAGATACAGTGCAGACACACACAGTGATCAGAGATATATACTCCTGTAAATCATCTCTACACAACACTCACTGCTGTCAGTGAAACATGACGCTGAGATGCAGTGCAGACACACACAGTGATCAGAGATATATACTCCTGTAAATCATCTCTACTGAACACTCACTGCTGTCAGTGAAACATGACGCTGAGATGCAGTGCAGACACACACAGTGATCAGAGATATATACTCCTGTAAATCATCTCTACACAACACTCACTGCTGTCAGTGACACATGACGCTGAGATGCAGTGCAGACACACACAGTGATCAGAGACATATACTCCTGTAAATCATCTCTACACAACACTCACTGCTGTCAGTGAAACATGACGCTGAGATGCAGTGCAGACACACACAGTGATCAGAGACATATACTCCTGTAAATCATCTCTACTGAACACTCACTGCTGTCAGTGAAACATGACGCTGAGATGCAGTGCAGACACACACAGTGATCAGAGACATATACTCCTGTAAATCATCTCTACACAACACTCACTGCTGTCAGTGAAACATGACGCTGAGATGCAGTGCACACACACAGTGATCAGAGTCATATACTCCTGTAAATCATCTCTACTGAACACTCACTGCTGTCAGTGAAACATGACGCTGAGATGCAGTGCAGACACACACAGTGATCAGAGACATATACTCCTGTAAATCATCTCTACTGAACACTCACTGCTGTCAGTGACACATGACGCTGAGATGCAGTGCACACACACAGTGATCAGAGTCATATACTCCTGTAAATCATCTCTACTGAACACTCACTGCTGTCAGTGAAACATGACGCTGAGATGCAGTGCAGACACACAGTGATCAGAGACATATACTCCTGTAAATCATCTCTACTGAACACTCACTGCTGTCAGTGACACATGACGCTGAGATGCAGTGCAGACACACACAGTGATCAGAGACATATACTCCTGTAAATCATCTCTACACAACACTCACTGCTGTCAGTGAAACATGACGCTGAGATGCAGTGCAGACACACACACACAGTGATCAGAGACATATACTCCTGTAAATCATCTCTACTGAACACTCACTGCTGTCAGTGAAACATGACGCTGAGATGCAGACACACACAGTGATCAGAGACATATACTCCTGTAAATCATCTCTACACAACACTCACTGCTGTCATGACACATGAGCTGAGATGCATGCAGACACACACAGTGACAGAGACATATACCTGTAAATCATCTCTACTGAACACTCACTGCTGTCAGTGAAACATGACGCTGAGATGCAGTGCAGACACACACAGTGATCAGAGACATATACTCCTGTAAATCATCTCTACACAACACTCACTGCTGTCAGTGAAACATGCGCTGAGATGCAGTGCAGACACACACAGTGATCAGAGACATATACTCCTGTAAATCATCTCTACTGAACACTCACTGCTGTCAGTGAAACTGACGCTGAGATGCAGTGCAGACACACACAGTGTCAGAGACATATACTCCTGAAACATCTCTACACAACACTCACTGCTGTCAGTGAAACATGCGCTGAGATGCAGTGCAGACACACACAGTGATCAGAGACATATACTCCTGTAAATCATCTCTACTGAACACTCACTGCTGTCAGTGAACATGACGCTGAGATGAGACACACACAGTGATCAGAGACATATACTCCTGAAATCATCACTACACAACACTCACTGCTGTCATGAAACAGACGCTGAGATGCAGTGCAGACACACAGTGATCAGAGACATATACTCCTGTAAATCATCTCTACTGACACTCACTGCTGTCAGTGAAACTGACGCTGAGATGCAGTGCAGACACACACAGTGATCAGAGACATATACTCCTGTAAATCATCTCTACACAACACTCACTGCTGTCAGTGAAACATGACGCTGAGATGCAGTGCAGACACACACACACAGTGATCAGAGACATATACTCCTGTAAATCATCTCTACTGAACACTCACTGCTGTCAGTGAAACATGACGCTGAGATGCAGACACACACAGTGATCAGAGACATATACTCCTGTAAATCACTCTACACAACACTCACTGTGTCATCACATGAGCTGAGATGCATGCAGACACACACAGTACAGAGACATATACCTGTAAATCATCTCTACTGACACTCACTGCTGTCAGTGAAACATGACGCTGAGATGCTGCAGACACACAGTGTCAGAGACATATACTCCTGAAACATCTCTACACAACACTCACTGCTGTCAGTGAAACGCTGAGATGCAGTGCACACACACAGTGACACACTCCTGTAAATCATCTCTACTGTGATCAGAGACATAGACACACAGTACAGAGACATCCTGTAAATCATCTCTACACAACACTCACTGCTGTCAGTGACACTGAGATGCAGTGCACACACACAGTGCAGAGACATATACTCCTGTCATCTCTACACAACACTCACTGTGAAACATGACGCTGAGATGCAGTGCAGACACACACAGTGATCAGAGACATATACTCCTGTAAATCATCTCTACACAACACTCACTGCTGTCAGTGACACATGACGCTGAGATGCAGTGCAGACACACACAGTGATCAGAGACATATACTCCTGTAAATCATCTCTACACAACACTCACTGCTGTCAGTGAAACATGACGCTGAGATGCAGTGCACACACACACAGTGATCAGAGACATATACTCCTGTAAATCATCTCTACACAACACTCACTGTGTCATGAAACATGACGCTGAGATGCAGTGCACACACACACAGTGATCAGAGTCATATACTCCTGTAAATCATCTCTACTGACAACTGCTGTCAGTGAAACTCACTGCAGACACACACAGTGTCAGTATACTCCTGAAACATCTCTACTGACACTCACTGCTGAGATGCAGTGCACACACACACAGTGATCAGAGACATATACTCCTGTAAATCATCTCTACTGAACACTCACTGCTGTCAGTGACACATGACGCTGAGATGCAGTGCACACACACAGTGATCAGAGTCATATACTCCTGATCATCTCTACACAACACTCACTGCTGTCAGACATATAGATGCTCCACACACAGTGTAAATCTCCTGTATCTCTACACACTCACTGCTGTCAGTGAAACTCGCTGAGATGCTGCAAACACACAGTGTCAGAGACATATACTCCTGAAATCATCTCTACTGACACTCACTGCTGAGATGCAGTGCAGTGCACACACAGTGATCAGAGACATATACTCCTGTAAATCATCTCTACTGAACACTCAGCTGTCAGAAACATGACGCTGAGATACAGTGCAGACACACACAGTGTAAATATATACTCCTGTAAATCTCTCTACACAACACTCACTGCTGTCAGTGAAACATGACGCTGAGATGAGTGCAGCACACACAGTGAGAGATATATACTCCTGTAAATCATCTCTACTGAACACTCACTGCAGTGACACACACAGACACACACAGTGATCAGAGATATATACTCCTGTAAATCATCTCTACACAACACTCACTGCTGTCAGTGAACATGACGCTGAGATGCAGTGCAGACACACACAGTGATCAGAGACATATACTCCTGTAAATCATCTCTACACAACACTGCTGTCAGTGAAACATGACGCTGAGATGAGTGCGCTGAGATGCAGTGCAGACACACAGTGCAGTGATCAGAGACATATACTCCTGTAAATCATCTCTACACAACACTCACTGCTGTCAGTGAAACATGACGCTGAGATGCAGTGCAGACACACACAGTGATCAGAGACATATACTCCTGTAAATCATCTCTACTGAACACTCACTGCTGTCAGTGAAACATGACGCTGAGATGCAGTGCAGACACACACAGTGATCAGAGACATATACTCCTGTAAATCATCTCTACACAACACTCACTGCTGTCAGTGAAACATGACGCTGAGATGCAGTGCAGACACACACAGTGATCAGAGACATATACTCCTGTAAATCATCTCTACTGCTGTCAGTGAAACACTCACTGCTGTCAGTGAAACAGTGACAGATGCACACAGTGATCAGAGACATATACTCCTGTAAATCATCTCTACTGAACACTCACTGCTGTCAGTGAACATGACGCTGAGATGCAGTGCAGACACACACAGTGATCAGAGACATATACTCCTGTAAATCATCTCTACACAACACTCACTGAGCTGTCAAACATGACGCTGAGATGCAGTGCAGACACACACACACAGTGATCAGAGACATATACTCCTGTAAATCATCTCTACTGAACACTCACTGCTGTCAGTGAAACATGACGCTGAGATGCAGTGCAGACACACACACACAACACTCACTGTGATCAGAGACATATACTCCTGTAAATCATCTCTACTGAACACTCACTGCTATACTCCTGTCAGTGAAACATGACGCTGAGATGCAGTGCAGACACACACAGTGATCAGAGACATATACTCCTGTAAATCATCTCTACTGAACACTCACTGCTGTCAAAACATGACGCTGAGATGCAGTGCAGACACACACAGTATCAGAGACATATACTCCTGTAAATCATCTCTACTGCTGTCAGTGAAACATGACGCTGAGATGCAGTGCAGACACACACAGTGATCAGAGACATATACTCCTGTAAATCATCTCTACTGAACACTCACTGCTGTCAGTGAAACATGACGCTGAGATGCAGTGCAGACACACACAGTGATCAGAGACATATACTCCTGTAAATCATCTCTACACAACACTCACTGCTGTCAGTGAAACATGACGCTGAGATGCAGACACACACAGTGATCAGAGACATATACTCCTGTAAATCATCTCTACTGAACACTCACTGCTGTCAGTGAAACATGACGCTGAGATGCAGTGCAGACACACACAGTGATCAGAGACATATACTCCTGTAAATCATCTCTACACAACACTCACTGCTGTCAGTGAAACATGACGCTGAGATGCAGACACACACAGTGATCAGAGACATATACTCCTGTAAATCATCTCTACAGAACACTCACTGCTGTCAGTGACACATGACGCTGAGATACAGTGCAGACACACACAGTGATCAGAGACATATACTCCTGTAAATCACACTGAACACTGCTGTCATGAAACAGAGACATAGACACACACAGTACAGAGACATCCTGTAAATCATCTCTACTGAACACTCACTGCTGTCAGTGACACATGACGCTGAGATGCAGACACACACAGTGCAGAGACATATACTCCTGTCATCACTACACAACACTCACTGTGTCAAACATGACGCTGAGATGCAGGCAGACACACAGTGATCAGAGACATATACTCCTGTAAATCATCTCTACTGAACACTCACTGCTGTCAGGAAACATGACGCTGAGATGCAGTGCAGACACACAGTGATCAGAGACATATACCCTGTAAATCATCTCTACACAACACTCACTGTTCAGTGAAACATGGCTGAGATGCATCAGACACACACAGTGATGAGACATATACTCCTGTAAATCATCTCTACACAACCTCACTGCTCAGTGAAACATGACATCAGTCAGACACACACACACAGTGATCAGAGACATATACTCCTGAAATCATCTCTACTGAACACTCACTGCGGTGAAACATGGCTGAATGCGTGCAGACACACACACACAGTGATCAGAGACATATACTCCTGTAAATCATCTCTACTGAACACTCACTGCTGTCAGTGAAACTGCTGGACAGGATCTCAGCCGAGGAGTCGTTGCAGGTGTCCGCCAGTTCAATGGCCATCTTGATGTCCTCCACCCACTTCTCCATCTCAGACGCCGAGCTGCGGAGGGAACGAGACGAGACGCTAGTGACGCAGCTACAGACTATTTTCATTACCACCAGTTATTTAAAGCAAAGAAGATTCAAAATATTACATTACACAATTACATAATAATCACTATTATTTATATATTATTATTATTTAAAGCCAAACATGTTTCTTCTTCATTATGCATTATTGTAATAAAAATATTTGTTAAATTAGTTTATTATTATTACTGCTACCACTGGTAGTAGTATTTTATATTTAATAATAATAATAATAATAGTTGTTATATGTAACAATTATTACATAATTATAATAAGATAAGAGGATTTTTGGTTTTTAATAATAATTATTATTATTATTATTATTGGTAGAAGTATATTTAATTATATAATTATTCATTTTAATAGTGCTAATAATTATTAATAATTATTATGTTTTCTAGAATTATTAATTATTATTTATGCTATTATATTTAAATAACAATAATAATAGTTATAATAAATAATAATAATGATAGTCTAACAATTATTTTGTTTATAATAATACAAATAAGAAAATTATAAACAATTGTGAAATCAGTTTATTATTATAATCATAATTATTTAATATTTTTACATACATATATTAATAATATTATTATAAAAAATATTATTCATATTAAATCTAAAAACACTACTACTAGTAGTAGCAGTAATAATAATAATAATAATTATTATTATTATTACTACTACTACTACTACTATTAAAAAAGTTATAGATGAATTATTATTCATGGCTTTAATTGTGGTCTGTCCAGTCAGAACCTCGTTTAAATCTCGATTTAAAATCCTGTAATATTCCTGCGGTACAGATCTGCTCAAATCTTATTTCAGTAAATGCCTTTGAAACAGCTTTTATATAATGCTGCAATATAATTCACAGAACAACAACACTTCATAACTCTTTACTTTCTACTTATACAGAACGTGATTTACTCAGAACTGTATTCGCTAATTCATATAATGAAGAAAGAAAGACAACTGCTCCGTCAGGATATAGTTCATCTTTCATTTATACACTGAACATGATGTGAACCGACTTCCACAGAAAAAACAAGACAACAACAAGGAAAGAGCCCGGCACGGACACTGACGAGCATAAAGCCAGCCGTCCGTGTAATAGTGGAGCAGTTAAACCCTGAACAGGTGAATTAGTGAGCGTGTTAATTACCTGGCGGCCACGACCACGGACTGTCTCTGTCCAAACAGAGTGAAGGAATGCGGGACGCCCCACTCGTCCTCACTCTCACGGATCTACACAAACACATCGATTACAAACACTCAGATTTCACCTCCAAGCCAAAAGAAGAAAAATAAGACTCGATTCTGCTGCACCGAGGTCTGAACAAAAACGCTCATTATTTTTCAATTAAAACCTCATCAAGATTGCAATTCAGCATCCTAATGCTGCGTGTTTCTGGATAATTACATTTACATGCAATATGCAATTTAGCGGGACGTGCCGGAGCTGTGGCCCTCAGAACAATGGAGCTCCTGTTTGTGTGAATGTGTAATTAGTAACCGGAGACAGCAGGAACACGGCCAAAACAAACACAGGCAGAGCTGCTATACTACTGTCGTAACATACAGAGCTGAAAGAAACATCGCTGTTATGGTCAAAAACCAATCCAATATTGCCCACCGTCATGCCGTACAGAGGAAGCTGGCCGTGCATTTTGAACTGATTGGAGGCCGTCATCCCTCGACTCGTGTACATCAGAACATCATTGAACTGCAAACAAATTCAAGAGGAGAAAGAAATATATTCATGTTCATTGTTTTCGCTCTCCTAAAACGATCAATGAAGATGATTCACTTAAACTGGTGCGCCAAGGCACTTCAAAAAAGACTATAGTATTACTATAGCAGGGGTCCAAAAACATGCTAATATCACGTGCGTTTCGGTCAATACTTAGAAAACCATACTGTGGTAATATTACAATAAAATAGAACGGAAATATGAATAGATAGAACGAAACATAAAAAACACACAAATACAAAATAAATTAAATTAAACAAAAACGTAAATAAAATAGACAATAAGAAAATTAAATATAAGACATTTAACAAAATACATTTAAAAAAATAATAAAATAAGAATAAATGCACAATAAAACAAAAACATAAATAAAATAATAAAATAGACAATAAGAAAATTAAACATTAAAGTAATACATTTAAAAATAATAAAAATAAATAAATAAATAATGCATTTAAAATAAAACACAATAAAACAACATAATACATTAAAAAGTTAAATAGAACAAAAATAATACATTTAAAAATAAAACAAAACATTCATAGAATTAAAAAGTAAAAATAAATATTTTAATACATTGAAAATGTAACAAAATAAAAAAATCTAATAAAAAATTAATAAATTATCAAAAGAAAAAAATCAAGTAAAATAAATTAAAATAAACAAAATATTAAAACAAAACAAAATAATAAATGATCAAATATATAAATAAAGGTACAATAAATGATTGTTTTTAATTAATAAATTAAACAAACAGATAATACATGATCAAGTACAACATAAATAAAATATATAAAAAAATAATAATTGTAATACTGAAGTACTTTTACTATTCATACAGTAACCATAGCACTACAGTACTTATAATAAAGGATGCTGCAAGTCTGAAACGATCATGATTCTAACGACCCCTCCCTCCGGCTGTAACAGATGTCTAGCGCTGTGTAACTAGTATGAGAGAGTGAGCGGCTCTTACCAGGAAGAACATCCTCTGCTGTAAACCTTTCCCAGAGAGTTTACTGAGACAACCAAGCCTGATGAACTCCTGCCAAAACAGACACAAGCAGGTCACACCAGAACATTTCTAACCGGCTCGTTCAGCTTTCTGACTTCAAGCCCATCAGAACTGACCCGTCCAGGCATGGCGAGATTGTCGACGCCAGAGAGGTCTTTCTTGAGCTCGAGCAGCTTCTGGAAGTTCTCCATCTTGATGAGGGTGCCGTGCAGCTGCACGACCATCTCAGAAATATCCGCGAGCGCAGCTGGAACAGACGAGAAGCATCTAGAGATCATCCCTAATGTATGTATATATATATATGCATATTTTTTTTGTAATGTCTTAAATATTTTTCTTGGTTGTGAAGGGAAAAGGGAAGAAAAAAAAGAAAATGCATGTACTTATTTACTTCATAGATCTATTCTTGTTTTATGTATTATATAATAATTTGGTTCCTTATTCATGTAATGACAATGCTTTGGCAACACTGTGCAAGTCATGCCAATAAAGCTCATTTTAATTTGAACATCCCTTACAGCTTTACCCACCGTTAAACCAAGCGAAACCACCAAACCTGTCCCTAACCTTACCCATGTCCCACCTCAATTGCAGCAGAAGTGTTTTGCAATACGGGTAACACTTTATTTTAAGGTGTACTTGTTACACACGTTACATGTAATTACTATTTTAATAACAATCAATTCAGAAACTACCTCGCGAGTCTCTGAAGTCATTGTGCATCGGTGGACAAAACAAAACAAAGCAAAGCACAAAACAAAACATAAAACAAAAAACAAGACAAAACAAAGTCAAAGCACAAAACAAAACATAAAACAAAAAACAAGACAAAACAAAGCAAAGCAAAGCACAAAACAAAACCTAAAACAAAAAACAAGACAAAACAAAGCAAAGCACAAAACATAAAACAAAAAACAAGACAAAACTAGTGCAGTCAAATGATTAATCGCATCCAAAATAAAAGTTTTAATTTACATAAATAACAGTTTTTGTTTACATAATGTATGTGTGTGTGTACTGTGTATATTTATTATGTATATATAAATACACACACTTGCATGTATATATTTTAAAAATGTTTACATCTATTTACATGCACATGTGTATATTCTTATAATTTATATTATTTATAAATAGATTTATTATATAAAAATATATTTTTTCTTAAATAAATATATAAATGCATAAATATACACAGACAGTACACACATATATATTATGTAAATAAAAACTTTTATTTTGAATGCAATTAATCGTGATTAATCGTTTGACAGCACAAAACAAAACAAAAATATTGTTGGTCCTACTTTATATTAAGTAGCCTTAACTACTAAGTACTTACAGTGCTCAGCGTAAATGAGTACACCCCCTTTGAAAAGTACAATTTTAAACAATATCTCAATGAACACAAAAATATTTTCCAAAATGTTGACAAGACTAAGTTTAATATACCATCTGTTTAACTTATAACATGAAAGTAAGGTTAATAATATAACTTAGATTACACATTTTTCAGTTTTACTCAAATTAGCGTGATGCAAAAATGAGTACTTAAGTGAATCTTTTTTAAATGTTTGTACCACTTTTGCTACAGTATTCTGACTGATAAGTAAAGCTTTGCTGATCTTCTTGTAGCCTTCACCTTTCTTGTGTAAAGAAATTATTTTCTTTCTCAGGTCTTGTGACATTTCTCTTCCATGTGTTGCCATTGCTGACAGCATGAAATGGGAAGGGGTTTTCTTTAAGTAACACCCTTTTATAGTCAACTGTCACCTGTGTAATGAATAATTAGACTCACATGTCATTGAATTCTTGTTAAATTAGACATTTGTAGTCTAAAATTTAGCTTTGCTCCAGAGACTTTCAGTGGGGTGTACTCATTTTTGCATCACCCTAATTTGAGTAAAACTGAAAATGTAGTTCTCTAAGTTATATTATTAACCTTACTTTCATGTTATAAGTAAAACAGATGTTATATAAAACAGTATTGTCAACTTTTTGGAAAATATTTTTGTGTTCATTGAGATATTTGTTACTTTTCAAAGGGGGTGTACCTCATTTACGCTGAGCACTGTACATTTAAATTAATAATTTAGTACAATGCACTTGTTGTGTACATACACAATTTATTTAACACCTGCACGTAATTACACATGTAATACATTTCTGTAATTCTGTTTATAATTACACTGTTGACCCATCGCTTAAACCTACCCATACCACCACACCTGTCCCTAACCGTACCCATATCCCACCTCAATGGGTGCTTTAAGGTGTCCTTGTTACATGTAATCACTATTATAATAATGAACTCTGAATCAGAAACAGAGAGTGAAGCGGCTGTGGGACGGCGTACCTCGCGAGTCTCTGAAGTCGTCGTGTGTCGGTGGGTAGTGTTTGCACAGGCGCTCCAGGATCTGCTTGTAGTGCATGAGACGGTGCAGCGGCCGCAGGAAGAAGATGTTGAGGGGCAGGTAACACACCTTCTGCAGCTCGAAGTCTCGACACAGACCCTCCAGCCTCCGGGACGAGCGACACATGCGCTCCAGCTCCAGCAGCGCCTCCGAATGCTTCTGAAGATGAGCCGTGAGCAGCTGAGGGAACAAAACCAGTCAATAACATCACACCATGGCCAAAACCACATTACTTCCAGATAGGGATGGGTACCGAAACTCATTTAATCGGTCTCGGGGCTAAATTATAAAAGACACTGGGTCTGATGCTGGAGAAATTAAGAAAACTAATTTATTATTGAATACCACAAATTATATCCCGCCAGAGTATGATACAAAATATTCAAACTCTTGGTATTTTGATAATACTTTAGCGGCACAACATAACCCTGTTTATAGAAGAGAGAACTTACAAGTAGGCCTGTTTATATTAAACGAGTTATGTTTTTTTTTAGCTTCTATCCGTGTTTCTTCTAACACAACTTCCTTCTCTTCACAGCGGCGCGCATGTTCCTCCCTGACCAAAACTTTTTTTCTTCATTGTTGTAGTAACTAGTAATGTTTGAGTAATACAATCCACACGCGCTGTTCCTCATTGTGTGTGTGTGTGTGTGTTTGCGCGCGTGTGTGTGTGTGTGTGTTTGCGCGACAGTCGGGCGTGTCCAAATATCACACACAATGAGTTTTGTTTACTTTTTCATGTTCTTAATAAGTATATAAAACAAAGCCAGTTATTTATATTTTATATTTATTTAATGAAATATTTATTTAACAATTAAAGCCATAATCTGCAATCTATCATAGTAATAACAAAAAGTACCGATAAGAATACAGACGCGTAAGCAGTGTGTGCAATGTACCCATCCCTACTTCCAGTAAAGGGTCTGACGACAGTACAAAATGGTATTTTGATAATACTGTAGTTCTAGAGTTATGTAATCTTTTTTTTTCAATATTATTTTTTTATTTTTTTCAACCTTTATTTAACCAAAAGAGACTTGTGTGCTGTGTAAAGACTGAGATTAAAAAAGAGACTCTCTTTTCTCTTTTGCAGGAGTGTTCTGGCCAAAATGGACAGCAATACATCAGTTTCATCACAAAATATTACAACACAGACAGACTAGAGACACTT
This sequence comes from Schizopygopsis malacanthus, assembly GCA_027474115.1. Classification (NCBI taxonomy): domain Eukaryota; kingdom Metazoa; phylum Chordata; class Actinopteri; order Cypriniformes; family Cyprinidae; genus Schizopygopsis; species Schizopygopsis malacanthus. Next base: position 39,733,950 of record CM049871.1, read on the forward strand.
AAAAACAGTTACATGTCATTGAGTCAATTTCCATTTGCCGAATAACTCTTTTGAAAAGATCCAAAGACATCAAACTTTGTAATTTCAAATTCGATTGCAGAAGATTCCAGTCAGACGGAGCTGCGTATATAAAGCCTTTTTTCCTAATTCAGATCGGACTAAAGGAACAGAGAGAGTATCATAGTTCTGTGAGCGAAGGAAGTATTTCTCAACAGCTTTCTGTTTTATAAGACAGCAGAGATATGAGGGCAACATCCCCAGAATGGCTTTATAAATAATTAAATACCAGTGCATATGAAATATGAATATGCATTTACTCATCCCACTTGCACAAAAACAGATTTAGTATTCCTCAAAATGAATAAAAGCTGAAATGGAAACTCAGAATATGTTAAATATGTTGACTTTACATTTCCTTCCTTCCTTCATTTCACTTTTGGTGTGAAAGGGCTTTTACATACGCCAAAAATATAACTTTTGTATATTAAAAACAGAGAAGCAAGCTCAACCCAGATGAGAAAAAGTCATGCAAAAGTAACGTAATGCATTACTTTGCATAAAAAGTAACCAATGCAATTATTAATATATTTTTTTCGGGAGTAACTCATTTTTGTAATGCATTACTTTTAAAAAAGTAACTTTCCTCAACACCGAGTATTCTTTGAAAACACCATGGTATATGAACGGTAATCATATAGTCCAGTGGTATCTGATATCATGTTTTATGTAATATCATGTAATCTTTAAAATAATTGCACACCATTAGCATACATGTTTATTGTGTTTATGTGGTTTATTTTCAGGTGTGGCTTATGGCACAGTATTACATCGCCTCAAACATTTATGAAAATAAAATAACATTATTTTTATTATTATTATGTTTTCAAGCATTTCGACAACAAATTTTGTCCCATTTTATATACCATTTCACATTCCCATATATTCCCATTTGATGTCTTATATTAAAAAACAACAGTCCAAAAGTAATATCTCTGAAAAGAAAGAGGATCAAAGACAGCTGTAGATGTTCTGACCTTCAAACCCTGGATGTTCTTCAGCATGACGTCTCCGACGCGCTGGTAGTCTCCTTTGATGTGTGCGTTAGATCGACCTTCCCTGGGAACGACAAACTAAATTAACAATCATTATATTCATATATTCAGTATTATATCAATGCATATTATGCTTATTTTATCCATTGCATTACATTTAATATATGCATATTACATTAATATATTAATTTATTTTTTTTATTAAAAATTATATATTTAACTGATATGTAATAATTTAATATGAACTTATTTTTTTTTTTATGGCTGATTGTTGTTGGACTCGTTTTCTAAGGAAATGACACGTTCACTTAATCATTCACATACTCTGATGTTTTGAATTCAATGCTAATAGTGATATTAAAAATATATATTACTGCTGTCAAATGATTAATCGCATCCAAAATAACAGTTTTTGTTTACATAATGTGTGTGTGTACTGTGTATATTTATTATGTATATATAAATACATACACATACAGTGTATATTTTGAAAATATTTACGTGTATATTAATTTATGTATTTATATTCTTATATTATATATAAATATACAGAATTTAAAATATAAACATAACATATTTTTCTGAAATATACACATGCATGTGTTCGTATTTATATATATATATATATATATAATATATATATACACAGTACAAATATTATGCAAACAAAAACTTTTATTTTGGATGCAATTAATCGTGATTAATCTTTTGACAGCACTAATATATATATATATATATATATATTGTGCATTTTAACAAATTGTGGCTCTTTTTTATATATATATATATATATATATATTTACAGCAACAAACATGCTAAAATACTACAAATCCCCCTAAAACTAACGAGCCATGTTTCTGCCAAATACTTTATTTTAATAATAATAATAAAACTGCAGTAACTTGTATTAGTCACTAGCGTCATTAAACAAAAACAATCTGACAGCAACAAAATGCCAACATGATGATTCTTAAGAGGTTCACCGCAAGCATTAATGAGATTTGAAAGCTGATTAACGACTTACATTTGGATTTGATCCTAACAAAAGTCTATTATATGTCTTTAGAAGACTTTGAATATTGTGCACAAGTCATATTGATTACATTTCTTAGTTTTTTTCCCCTGTTTTTCCACTGAATGCTAAACATCTCCGTTTCTGTTCGACAGAAGAAAGTCAGTTATACAGATTGAACTTCATGAGAGTAACTGAGTTTTGGGTGAACTGAAGTTCTCGTGTCGTCCAGCAGATGTCTCTTTTGTTCATCGATGCACACAGACTTTCTGAGCTCCTGAACATCACTGAAGTCACGCTATTGAGCCGTTCCCGCACACTAAAACCTCCATTTATCACCCTGTCCTTTAACACAGGTCCAGCCCGCTCCCCACAGAGCAGCATTAAACATTACAGCCGCGCAGGAGAACATCTGAGCTGAGCTCCATCAGTTACTGCATGAACACATCATACTGCCGGAGCGGAGAACATACTGCAGCTCTGTTCTGAGCAGCATTTCTACAGAGATGTGTCTTATGGCACAATATTCGTTTGACTAATATGAATATACAAAAAAAATGGATGGATGGATGGATGGATAGATGCATGGACAGATTTATAAGCAATAATTAGAAGTATTATAGAAATTATCTTAAAACATATTTTTTATCTAGAAAATTCTAGTATATATAAAATAGCAAATGGTTTGTATGCATTATGCATTATTTGACTGATCAAATTAAAAAACAATCATTCAATAAAAAATAATAATTCTCACAAATGAGATATATAATGTACATATATATGAATAATATTATAATGTAAATGTGTGTGTGTGTGTCTGTGTCTGTGTCTATGTCTGTGTGTGTGTGTGTGTGTGTGTGTGTGTGTGTGTGTGTGTGTGTGTGTGTGTGTGTGTGCGTGTGTGTGTGTGAATAATGAAAATCATATACATTTTACAAATATATTTTATAATATATTCATATTTTATTTAAAAACAATATTAATATTTTATAAAAACATATATATGTAATATTTATTTAATTTACAAATGAAATAATACACTGGTCTATCTGTTGTCAAGCAAAACCTAATTTGTGAAGCCTTTCAACATAACAAGACTTGCTAGTTATGCTAGTTAAACTAGTTATGCAGCCTAAAGGCGCACAACAGAAAACCAGCATCGAATCATGCAGTGTTATGAACACGAAGGGCGTTTTTAGGACCAAACTGCAGCAGAAAAAGTGTTGAATTTCCACGAAAATTACGACACAAGACATTTTCTGCATGCAAAATATATTTTCCCTTTTGATTTTACGATTAAATATGGCCTGGGCATGTTCTTGACAGATGCACTTTTATGTAACCGACAGGTATTTCAGTCATGTGTGCTTAATTTCATGTCATGTTACAGCTAACTAGATCTGATGCAATGCAATTGTTATTTGACTAGCAAATGAAAAGGCATCAAACGGCGTATTAAAATCCTGAATGACAGATTGAGGCGTGTGTCTGTTATGGTTGGAGCGGTTTGTACACATTGCAATATAACAAACACATTTATCTGATATACACACCACTGAGCCAGACGCTGCTCCACGTCCTTCAGGAACGTCTCGTGGCATTTATACACTGGTTCAAAATTGGCAAATATGAGATTCCTCAAGGAGTCCGGCATGGCTTCATCCTTCCCTATGGACTTCTGAAAGGACTGAAAACATACAAGGGAAGAAGAAAAACATAAGACATTTTCATAGCATTCATGCTCTGGGTGAGTTGTAGAGAAAGCTTTGAATACATCTAGCTCATCAAACTCTTCTTCAAAATCAGTTTTTCCATGATATGAGCCTTATCTACAGTAAATGGAGGAATACATCAATCGTTTCAGATCTGAACATGAAGAGATAATCAGCGTGATGACTATCTCAAACAGACTGTGTGACGTGATGACCAAAGAATCCATGAATAAAAGACTCTTTGTCTCTTCATTCTCAAGTTCTGGATACTACAAAACATCCACAGTGATTTTTTGCGCCCTTACAAAAAAATATTCTACATGATATATAAAAGGAAACCATCAAGTAACACCCTAGCACACCAGAACACCTTAGCAACCACCAGAAAAGCCTTAGCAACCATCCAAAAGCCTAACAACAACCTAGCAGACAATCAAAAAAATCTAACAACCACCTAGCAACCAACCAAAAATTCTAAAAACCACCTAGCAACCAATCAAAAACTCTAACAACCATCTAACAACAAACCCTAAAAGCTTCTCATTGACACCCTAGCAACCATCCAAAAACCCTAAAAACACCTAGCCGCCAACCAAAAACCCTAACAACCATCTGTCAACTTGTCAACAATCAACCCGAACACCCTAGAAAGGAAGTTGTGCTGAAGAAACACGGCTTATTTTAGACAAAAAAAACATTTAATAAACGTAGTTTAATATAACAGCCATAGCAAAGTGTAAGCATGTTTTAATGGTTAGTTCTCTCTTTTATCATAAACAGGGCTTTCAAGCGTGCTGAACCCTAATCGCGCTTCTGATTTGGGAACAAAAATGCCTAGCAAGAGTTTGAATATTATTGCATATAAAAACAGCTGGTGACTCTGGCGGGAATGATTTGCAAGATAATGTGTATATATATATATAGCAAAAAAATGTATGTGTGTTTTCATAATTTCCTAACAACCATCAGAGCTGACTCCGGTCTTTTAAATTTAGCCCCGAGACCGATTAAATACCGTCAACACTCGCAACCAATCAAAAATTCTAACAACCACCTAGAACACCCTAAAAACTTCTCATTGAAAGTAGCTCCAAAAACCTTAAAAAACACCTAACACAACCAAAACCCTAACAACCATCTGCTTAACAATCAACCCGAACACCTTAGACTGCTTATTGAAAACCCTAAAAACACCTAGCCGCCAACCAAAAACCCTCCATCTGGCAACTTGTCAACAATCAACCCGAACACCCTAGAAACCTTATTGACCCCTAACCATCCAAAAACCCTAGCCGCCAACAACCAACAACCATCTGGCAACTTGTTAACAATCAACCCGAACACCTAGAAACTGCTTATTGACACCCTAGCAACCATCCAAAAACACCTAGCCACCAACCAAAAACCCTAACAACCATCTGGCAACTTGTCAACAATCAACCCGAACACCCTAGAAACTGCTTATTGACACCCTAGCAACCATCCAAAAACCCTAAAAAACACCTAGCCGCCAACCAAAAACCCTAACAACCATCTGGCAACTTGTCAACAATCAACCCGAACACCCTAGAAACTGCTTATTGACACCCTAGCAACCATCCAAAAACCCTAAAAAACACCTAGCCGCCAACCAAAAACCCTAACAACCATCTGGCAACTTGTCAACAATCAACCCGAACACCCTAGAAACTGCTTATTGACACCCTAGCAACCATCCAAAAACCCTAAAAAACACCTAGCCGCCAACCAAAACCCTAACAACCATCTGGCAACTTGTCAACAATCAACCCGAACACCCTAGAAACTGTTTATTGACACCCTAGCAACCATCCAAAAACCCTAAAAACACCTAGCCGCCAACCAAAAACCCTAACAACCATCTGGCAACTTGTCAACAATCAACCCGAACACCCTAGAAACTGCTTATTGACACCCTAGCAACCATCCAAAAACCCTAAAAACACCTAGCCGCCAACCAAAAACCCTAACAACCATCTGGCAACTTGTCAACAATCAACCCGAACACCCTAGAAACTGCTTATTGACACCCTAGCAACCATCCAAAAACCCTAAAAACACCTAGCCGCCAACCAAAAACCCTAACAACCATCTGGCAACTTGTCAACAATCAACCCGAACACCGTAGAAACTGCTTATTGACACCCTAGCAACCATCCAAAAACCCTAACAACCATCTGGCAACTTGTCAACAATCAACCCGAACACCCTAGAAACTGCTTATTGACACCCTAGCAACCATCCAAAAACCCTAACAACCATCTGGCAACTTGTCAACAATCAACCCGAACACCCTAGAAACTGCTTATTGACACCCTAGCAACCATCCAAAAACCCTAACAACCATCTGGCAACTTGTCAACAATCAACCCGAACACCCTAGAAACTGCAGTCCTTGCATACTTTTCTGGTGACGAAATTTGTACCATACACAGACCCTCACATATGTGTAAAAGTATACTGTGGCCTGAATTGTGCCTCTTCGCTAGCAGTGCAGATGGCTGTGAGGAGATCTCTTTGGTGTTTAAACTGTTGAACAGATGCAGCTGTAATAACGAGCACAGTCAGGCGGGTGTGGACGTCTGGGATCCAAACAGCAGCTTCAGATCCACAAGCCAAAAGGGAATATTTATGAGACGTGTAAACGTGTCGCCCTGCTGCTTCTTTCCGCTACCTTGTAAGACATCAAAGAGATGCATTACAAAGCAGACGTACAGACAGGAGGAGCCAAGCAGTGAAGGAACAACAACTACACCTTATCTTAACACGCTTTATTGTGTTTGGTGTAAATGTTTCTCCTTAACCTCCAGAGAAAATAGATTAAAACATGTTAAAAAATGTGACTTCAAAGTCGACAAGAAACTTTTGGTCAAAAACACTCCAATATTGAATGATTTAACTGCATGAAGAATTACAAGAAACTAACTAGCAACAATCCAGAACACCCTATGAACTGTTTAATACCCTAGAAACCAACCAACCCCCCCCAAAAAAATACCTTAGTAACAACCTAGCAACAATCCAGAACACCATATGAACTGTTTAATACCCTAGAAACCAACCAAAAAAAACAACCTTAGTAACAACCTAGCAACTATTCAAAAAAAACTGTTTAATACCTGGAAACCAACCAACCAACCCCCCAAAAAATACCTTAGTAACAACCTAGCAACAATCCAGAACACCCTATGAACTGTTTAATACCCTAGAAACCAACCAAAAAAAACAACCTTAGTAACAACCTAGCAACAATCCAGAACACCCTATGAACTGTTTAATACCCTAGAAACCAACCAACCAACCCCCCAAAAAATACCTTAGTAACAACCTAGCAACAATCCAGAACACCCTATGAACTGTTTAATACCCTAGAAACCAACCAACCCCCCCAAAAAATACCTTAGTAACAACCTAGCAACAATCCAGAACACCCTATGAACTGTTTAATACCCTAGAAACCAACCAACCAAAAAAATACAGTACCTAGCAACAATAGAACACCCTAACAACCTAGCAACAACCAACCCCCCAAAAATCCAGAACACCCCAGAACACCCTATGAACTGTTTAATACCCTAGAAACCAACCAAAAAAATACCTTAGTAACAACCTAGCAACAATCCAGAACACCCTATGAACTGTTTAATACCCTAGAAACCAACCAAAAAAATACCTTAGTAACAACCTAGCAACAATCCAGAACACCCTATGAACTGTTTAATACCCTAGAAACCAACCAACCAACCCCCCAAAAAATACCTTAGTAACAACCTAGCAACAATCCAGAACACCATATGAACTGTTTAATACCCTAGAAACCAACCAACCAACCAACCAACAAAAAAAACCTTAGTAACAACCAACCAACCCCCAAAAAAATAGCAACTAGCAACAATTATGAACTGTTTAATAACAACCAAAAAAAACAACCTATAACAACCTAGAACTGTTTAATACCCTAGAAACCAACCAACAAAAAAAATACCTTAGTAACAACCTAGCAACTAATACCCTAGAAACCATAAGTAACAACCTAGCAACAATAGAACACCCTGAACTGTTTAATACCCTAGAAACCAACCAAAAAAAAACCTTAGTAACAACCTAGCAACCAACCAACCCCCCAAAAAATATTCATAACAACATATGAACTGAAACCAACCAACCAACCCCCAAAAAAATTTAATACCCTAGAAAGACCAACCAAACAACCAACCAACCAACAAAAAAAAAAAAAACCTTAGTAACAACCTAGCAACCATTCAGAACACTATATGAACTGCTTATTACACCAGAGCAACCAAACAAAAAATCTTAGAGACCAAACAAAAACCTTAGCAAATGGTTTTGGTAGCAACCTCCTGGCAACAATTATCCAGAACACCCCAGCAACCATCAAGAAAGCCCTAGCAACCACCTAAATCATCCTAGCAGCAATCTAGCAATGCCTTACACAACAGCCCAAACATCTTTGCAACAGCCTGACAATGCCCTGACAACCACCAGAAAACATTACCAACTGCCAGCCTAGCAACACCCTAGAAACTACCCAGAGCACCCTAGAGATGTCAAAACATTCTGCTAGAAACCTTAGCAACCACCTAGAAACTATTAAACACCACTATATCAACTGTCTAACAATGTCCTAACAACTATCCAAAACACCCTCACAACAGCTTATTAACACCCAAGCAACAACAAGAAAACCTTAGCAACCATCAAAATACTTTAATACTCTAGTAACCATCTAGAAAAGCCACAGCAAACCCCAGATAATCATAGAAACACTAACATCTCTGCAACAACCTAACAACTACCAGAAAACGCAACTGCATAGCAACACCCTAGTAACTATTTAAATCACTCTAGCAATGTTTATCACACATTAGTACATAACAACCATTAAAAACACCAGAGCAACCATCTAGCAATGCTACTCACACCCAAACATCTTGGAAACTACACATTAGCAACACAAACCATTAGAACCACAAAGAACACCTAGCTACAACATAGCAACTACACAAAAAAAAACTAGCAACAACTTATTAATGCAATAGCAACCACCAAAAAATGAGCAACTGCCTAGCAACACTCAGTACTTTAGCAAATGCATAGCAAGTGTTTGGGGGAAAACACAAAAACAGATCACCATAGCAACTGCCGAGCAACAAGCTCCGAAACAAGGTTTAGAAAATACTGAGAAAGTTTGCGGCATATTCACTTTTTCTTCAGAAATGTTGAAGTATTTAAAAACTAACACAACTTAAATAACAAAGACTGGAATGTTCATATTACATGAGCCTGATCAAAGACTGATGGAGATGGAGCTTTTACCACGGTAATGACCTCCAGATCCTTCAGATACGTCCTCTCGGTGGTCAGGAGCTCTTTGGCGATGAAGTACGCTTTATCAGTCGGGAACCTCTGTGAGTGGAAGAAAGGAAACATTGAATTAAATTAAATTACATTAAAGAAATTGAAAAAAATTAAAAAGTGTAGGAAAGTGTTTCTCAACCCTGGTCCAGAACCTGGTTGAAGGTTCAGTTTAAAGCCCGTGCAGACCTCTACTTTATATATACATAATACATATACACAGTACACACACATATATTATATACATTTAATTTATCGTTAATTAATCGTTGCCCAGCACTAAAATTATGAGGACACAATAAAAAACTAATAACAGGAGATATTTCTATACTTTTATGGATGCATTTAAAGCATTCAAAATCTATTAAATATATATATATATTTATATTTATAAAGTCTTTTGCTGATAAAAAATGGGTCAGAAACATAAACATCAAGGAACATTTTAGTCCAATAAAATGCTGCTGAACCAAATGCCAACAACTGTAGAAAGTAGAAAATCACTAGACATATATGACAAAACCACACTTGATCCTCGCACACACACACACACACACACACACACACACAGACACGCGTGCACACACACACACGCACACACACGCGTGCACACACACACACACAATCGTGCACAGACACACCCACACACACACCCACACACCCACACACCCACACACCCACACACGCACCCACACACGCACACACACACACACCCACACACACACCCACACCCACACACCCACACACACACGCACACACACGCACACACACACACACACACACACACGCACACGTCTCAGTGAAGTTAAACGCTCACTGTTCACTGAGCCGCTTCACTCCGCCGCTACATAATCTGCCCTAAATAGACTGGAATTTGGGTTGAGTTTATCTAGGTCTCCTATTCTGAGACGTCCACAGAGACACTTAAACAAAACACAGTGACACTTCTGATGATAAAACTCTTTTAACGCAGCCCTTCCACTTCTCAACGTAACCTTAATTTGTCTAGAGCGCCTTCAATTCAAGCACAATGTAATTTAGAGAGGAAAGTTAGCCGAGGGTCCTTGAAATCTACAGCTGAGGAGACGATTGTGGTGTTCGTCAGCTACAGTTAAAGAGGCTGAATGGGTTGACAAAAACAATTAGGCCCGAATGAAACATTTTGCCACAACGATTGAGAACTTAAGGAAACGATTAATGAAGTGTTTATCAGCAACAAAAGACCCAACTAGTCATAAGCATTATATTAGTCAGGCATATTAATTACTTAATATTTGGTTATTCTAAGTGATTTTTCAGTGCTGGGTAAAATAAAGCTATTCATTTAATTTCAGCAATTTTGTGCACATGACAATGGAAGTATTTATTTGTTTATTTATTAAATCACTGCCACATCAGCAGCAAAGGATAAATATATGAATTCAAAATAATAACAATAAAACATAAAATTAAATAAAAAGAAACAGGACTGTTAAGTGATTCATCGTGATATATTTACTATAAGAATATATAAGAATCGCCACATTTAAGAAAAACATGCTATATTTATATATAAAATATATATATTTATAAAAATGTGATATAATATATATATATACATATAACATACTTTTAAATGTATACATGCATGTGTGCGTATTTATATATATATATATATATATATATATGATAAATATACACAGTACATACACATATTATTATAAACACACATTTATTTTGGGTGCAATTAATCATTTGACAGTCCTAATAAAATGATAAAATTTTATAATTTTTATAATATATTCTAATAAACAAAAACATATTTATGAAACCGATTTTGTTTTTATAAAACTGTATAAGGAAATACTAATATTATTAACTTATATAATACAAATATAATGAGTTAATACTATATGTAAGTTCTATCGCATTCATGATTTTAAACTAAACCCTTCTCTCTCTAGATATCAGCATTAAAGGGATAGCTCACCCAAAAATGTTGCCGGCAGCCATTGACTTCCATAGTTATTTTCATTCTATGGAAGTCAATGGCTACCGTCAGCTGTTTGGTTACCAACATTCTTCTAAATATCTTCTTGTGTGCTCAAGAGAAGAAAGAAACTCAAGCAGATATGGAACAATGAGAGGGTGAGTAAACAATGAAAATAAATCATTTCTGGGTGAGCATCCCTTCAAGATTGGTGATTGAAAAAAACCTAAACAGTGTTTTCTATGGTTTATATATCTTAGAAGTTCAGAATAACATTCTTACAACAGTCAACAATTTGACTTTAGCCACATAATCCAGCAGTAACCGGCCAAAGTGACCCACCAAGGACAGTTCTTACAAGCACATGCTGCTAATCTTGAACACCGTTCCCTCTCCAAAAAACAAACCTTCCTCCGAACCTCGTCCTCGTCGTCTGTGCGGACGAAGCCGGCGTCCGTCAGTAAAGGGCTGGTGAGAGGCGAAGGCTGCCGTCTGTCTGGACTTGGGCCCAGGCTGAGACTCTGTTTCTGGCCATTCACCATCGCCTGGCCTGCAGACGGAGACTCGCTGTGCTGAGGGCTGCTGGAAACTGGACCTACAGGAGAACAGGCAGGTCATGCTAAAGCCTTGAAGTAATGCGGATTGGGTTATCAAATATCAATGGACTAGTGAGACTACTGCATTTAGTAAAAACAATCAAATACGAGGGTTCAAAATGTACATTCAGTCAAACTACCCTACTGAAAATAGCAGCTAGTGACCAGCAAGCATTTTAGATGCTGGTATAATGACCAGAAATCTTCACTAGCAAGACTTCTTAGTCAACAGCTTTATCAAAAACTGCATGATTTACCAGAACCAACCAGCTTAGGCTAGCATGCAAATCCATGCCAGTCTCAGCAGGGCTTTTCTGCAGGGTAGTTTTGACATTTTTATCTTTAATACTACTAGTAAAGATTCAAAATCGCCAAGGGGTAAAGCTGCACGACACACATTGTGTTTGGAAATGGACTACGGATGACAGCACCACATTGGGATCCAGACATGAGTGAGTCACGCCATCCCAGTCTGGGATTTCTGCCTGAGGACACTGCTGGGATACATCACACATTCCCTGGATGATGGGGAAATCTTCAGACCACTACATTCACTACACAAGTACATTCACATACTTGCCCGACAATGTTTCGTGTCCCATGCCTTGGCACGAATGAGATGCAACATGCGAACCGGGTCATTTCAAATGCACCGAGTGTCCACTGCGCCGCCATTATTGAGGATTTTGGACGAGCCGCAAATCTGGTGGCAAAGGTCTCATCACGCACACATGTAAACATGCAAGACAAACAACTAAACGACTACGGCTACTCTACCACCAAACAAGGTGCTAACATCTACGGGCATCGGAGAAAACGTCTGGAGTCCCGCTTCACAAGTACCATGTTTTATTGCTTCTAATGCACATTCATTTACAATGTTAAAGTGTTCCAGAATGAAAAAAAAGTACTGAAATGGGCTTGGAGGAGTAAAAAAAAAACAGACATCAATCGTACAGATCGTACAGGCATAGAGTAAGTTAACAACCTTGAGACTTCAGAAAGTCCATTTATAAGTCCTACAGGGTTGCAACAGGGAGGAAGAGTTAAAAAAACATATACTAAGGCTCACAGGTGTGACCTTTCCATTGCTTATCTGGTTATTTAGTCTAGTACAGTCTACGTGAGACGGTTTGTAAACACATACACTTATGGTTAATCGTTTTGCATATGTGCCACAGTGATTGCACTGTTAATTATGAGTATTTTAAGAAAGTACAGTTCAAAAATATTACACAAATATATCTGGAGCATTTCTTATACCTCAGCAACATACAATTCATACTGAAAAAAATCACAGGTGGAAAAAGTGTGAATCATTCAATATTGCTACAGTATTCTTGTGATCAATTCTACAAGTAAAATCACATTTTAGTATAATTTACAAAAAGCTAAGAACTACTTTGGTCACTGGAAATGATAAATTACAGATCGATGGGTGGGTGAGGATTGTATACATTCATACCAACAGTGGCATAAACTGATGCTTTCCTATAAATATTGCCAAATTTTGAGTAACGGACACAAAAACTGCAGTGGTCTTGCGAATGGCTTTGCCAACACTTTCCAAAACCTTTCACTGACATAAGATTGCCATGCAAAAAGAAAGAATATTTCTCAAAAGAACTGAAAAGTAGGCTTTAGGAAAATAAACAAAGGGTTTTTGTTTTTAGATTATATTGCAAATTAATTCCCTAATGCATCAGAAACCAATAAAGAATATGCACAAAAAACAATATCGCAAATAAGTGCTGGAACTTCTGGATAAAAGGTCAGACTGAACATAAGCACATTTCAGGACAGCTCTTGAAAACCTTCCTAATCTTTTTAAACTTCACATTCTGAGCCTCAAAATTTCTTACTCGCAGTCTGTCCAATTCTTACCTACATCCATCTCCACTTCAAAAGACCACTGCATTTTAATGGCCCCCCGTCAATTCAAAGGTTTTGTACATGTATGGAAAGGACAGGGCAGATACTGAGACAAGGACAGGTTGACATGCTTCCAAGAGAGAGGGAAAAAAGACAAGGTGAGGCATTCCAGAGATACATGCTGCTAGAACAGTGCTGAAATTGGGCAGGAGAGGTCTTAAAAGCAATGCAACCTGAGCACAGGTTAATATACTTACAAATCAAATGCACATCAAGCATTGCAAACGCACCACAAACAGATGACATTGATGAGGCGTGCCAGAGATACAGCGGTTTGTTTAGGGAAAAAGAAATTAAGCAGCGAAGCAAAACAAAATAAAATCTGTATAATGTTGTATTTTTACACAAGTGATGCATGCTGAGAAAATAGGCAAGCAAACATGACAATGCCACCAGATCGTGCCGCACCCCAAGAAGAAACATCGAAGATAAAGAACTTGGAACTTCAACCATTTCGGAAAAAAACTAAACAATAACAAAGCTAGCATGAAGCCATCGTGGTTGAGTGAAAATATTTGATGCACATGATAAAAAGTTAAACCATTTACTGTTGCTTATCTCAAGTTATGTCTACAAAATATCTTAATTTATCACACATCCAACCAGTATGATCTGCTTTTACTACAATACAAGCATAGTTCAAGTTTATACAAAAGCTATCCATCGGAATCTTGAAGAACTAGCTAGCCTAGCTGTGACAAATCGTCAATGCCATACAGCAGTGACACTCAACACTTTCATATCTTGGACATTTGTTGTCATATCGCCACTATTTTGGCAATAGCATATTGCTAGTGCATAAAGAAATTAGCTGACATTAGCTTCTGTAAGGTATGACTAACAGAAAGGAGTACATGCATTGTTCCTTTCTGTATTTTTGTAATCCTTTGTTTCTACACGAATGACAAAGAAATATTATTTCACACGTTTGGCAATTTGAGTAGTCAATTGGTTAGCAGTAATATGGGTAACCTCATTTAGCAATTGTAAATAGATTTAATTCTCTACATTTATAGACATGGCACTTTGCGGAAAGACCTTCAATTCCTCATCAATCTGAAGTTAATCTTCTAAGAGTAATAGATATTTATTGTACCTATATTTGAAATATTAAAGTATTTATTTCAGGCAGAATAGAGTCGTCTTCCTAAACCTTCCAAATATTGCAAAAAATACCACCAGGGCTAATCTTGTAATCCTTGCTCAACTAGTTCCACCAAATGTAATTCCCATACACTACCAATACCAGCAGATACTAACGCCCCCAAAGCACAATTGGTTAATGATATGCCAGGCCATGCCGTGTCCATTTGGTGTCACTAACGGCACAGAAACTACACAACGCACCTTTAAGTACCTTGACTGGACCTCCAAGTTGCAAAATAGATGTACAGTCAACAAATAACCAGGTGCACTTCACCTTCTCTAGCAGTTGAAGAATTGCGCCCCATCCTCTTCATTGATGGGATAACTGTAGCCATTGTCTCCCCCCTGACCCTCATCCTCCAGTTGGAGACTGCCACATGAGAACTTGCTTTGGGGCATAGGGGAGGAATTGGCCGCCCCAGGGTTTCCAAAGACTAGGGGCTGACTGTAAGAGTTGCTGCCTGCATCTGACTCGGTATCACTAGACTCCGTTCCACTACTAGTGGAACCATCAATCATATGGACTGGGCTACTGTGGTCATTAGCACTCAGTCGACTTCCATAGAGTCTCTGGACACTGCTGGATCGCGCTTGGCTAGATGCTCCAAGCCCATTAGCAGCCACACGGCGCTCAAGGGCGGCAATACGTTCAGCTTTTGAGACCACTGATCGAGGTTCATTGGCCGGGGTTGAACTTAACTGGCTCAAAATCATGGGATCGGTGTCGGAACGGTTACGCATGCCGTTTTGGAGTTTCTGCAAATGTGGGAATCGATTAACAATTGGGGAGTAGCTCCCATAATGCTGAGGCTCACTCCCAGATCGGCAATTGGTAAGGTAATGACTACCGTCATCCCAACGGCGACGACCGCTATAGCCGATCTGCTCTGGATGGTTTAGGGAGTTGGTTTTGTGAAAGCTGCTCATCACTGGGCTGCAGTTTGCACTCCGGGAACCAACTAGATGACTTGAAGGTGACACCAGACCACGTCTGTCCATACCTTGAAACAATTCATCCACCAAGGTACTACTCAGGGGTAGAGCACGTGGTGATCCGTTACCACAAAACGACCCATTAGACAACTGACTACCGTTGAAGGTATCTGAACTCTGACCCAACCGATGGCTGGTCAAAGGAGACTCCCGGAATCTAGACTTGCTTGCTCCTTTTCCATTGTGCTGACCATTTCCATAACCATTACTCTTGCCCGCTCTACAGCCGTTTGGCTCAACCTCATCATTGTCATGTGTGTGGCACCTAGTGACGCGGCCTTTGACCACATCATATTCGCTTTCTATGTCACTGCAGTCAATGTAAGGTATCGAGGAGCTGCTACCCTTGGCAGAATGCGATGCTAGACCTGTGCTCAGATGCTCAGCCTGCAGCTTGGATGGGGATGGCTTTAATCGAGCATCCGCCTCATCGTGGGTCCCGTTTCGGCATCCGTTGGTCTGTGAGGTTAGGCTCCCAGTGTAAAGCTGGAGAGCCGGGTTTTCAACAGTCACTTGGGTGCGCCCAACAGGTGAGTCCACCTGGTGTCCCGAAGCACTGGCGTTCCTCTGTAACATGTAGAATGAAGAGAAAGGAAGAGGATGAGGCATAAATTGACCACTCTTAAATCTGGCACTTTAAAGTCAACAAGAAAAAGCAGTTTGCAAGCCACTTGGGAGCTCTATTCCAGAACAGAAACGGACCCATGAATGGAAGTTACCAGAGGTGGAGCAAGTTATGATATTATGGTGGAAAATGTGTCAAGGCTTTTTACTTGCACTGAAAAAGGTGCACTGAAAATTCATTCAAGGTTAGACCAGGAATGTGTATTTAGAAAGTATTTGGGGTCGATTCTGCTGTTGACTTTAAGCTTGCATAATATGGGATAGTTTAATGCATTCCTGCTGTGTTTGTACAGTACACTAAAATAGATTACACTCACCTCTCCTTGACCCTCGGCACAAAGACTGGGTGGGAATGAAGAAAGACCGCTGTTGGACTGAATTTTACTGTGTTTTCTGAGGATGGAAGATTGGAAATGATTAGCAAGGAGTTTTTCCAAGGGGATCTCTTCACTAGGTTCAAATTTTGACATATTTCCACTCAGCTGCTTTATGGATGTTGGCTGATTGGGTTACTGTATGATAATGAAAAGGCCTTGACTGCTGCTAGTTGACTAGAATGATACCACTAGACAAGATATCTAAAATATTTTGTATGATCTGCTATAGTGTTGTCAAAAGTACCGACCGTGATATCATTCGGTACTTATATTTTAAAAATTCCCCGCTAAGATTTGAGCACTATTGAGCAGATTCTTACAGACCGCTGACTGGTCATTGTATTCATGAGCTCAACAGATACGTCTATGATTGGCTTTAATGACCACCGCTGCATGCTCTTTACCGAGCTCTTACACAGAAACACACAACACAACACTAATCTGCTAGGTGGTTTCTAGGGACTTCTGGTTAGTTTCTAGGTCATTGCTAGGTGATTTGTAGGGTGTAGCATATGACATATTTCAGCACAGACCTGGTGAAAATGCTCAATGGAGATTGGAATGGAATATGGATAAATCATATCTGAATGTAATTTGGATAAAAGAGCCTTGAAGTGGCATGTACATGAGACATGGTGTTTCTGAATGCAAAATTTGACTCATCTCAATAAAGGTTCTTGGGAAATAGATAACTGGTGTGTTGACTATTTTGGAGGGAAATTAAATGCAGCAGAAAGGTAGTGACATTTAGACAAAGGTTAACAGAGAAAACTCACCTTTCAAAAGGAACCTTTTTTAATTCAGTGTCCTTTACATAATCAATCACCTGCCTTTGTGTGCGGCCACTAATGAGGAAAAACATGACAGATGTCAGAGCGATTCAGAAACAAACACAGGAGCAGAAAACAAGTACATCAAAACATTAACCATCTGGCAAGAACTGAGACCTACTTGGACTGTGATTATTTAGCATATAAATGCATGCAGAATACATGCTGAGCTAGAGAAAGAAGTTACCGAGGTAAAATATCTCACTTAGTGGTAAATTACATTTCTGGTGATGGTGAAGTTAAGACAACTTTAAGTGCACATGTTATTACCTGAACCTGAAAGAAGAACCCCTGGTGAACAAAACTGGTTTGGGCTTGGGTTTGGGTTCTTCGTACAGGCGGAAAAAGGCATGATACTCCACACAAATCTTCCAAAACACCTTGCAGCAGTCCCTGCTTCCCATCATAAACTCCAGAGTATCCTGATAGTTACTCTGCTACGAGAGCGGAAACAGATTTGTATTTATTTATAATGTTCCCTAAACTACAGGGCAAATGGATACATTCGATATTTGTTATAAAACAATCAAGGGAGCACTTACATTTAAGTCAGGTCGTAGTTTTATGAGAAAGCGCTTCCTTTTGAAGCTCAGCTTGCGGACTTTAGACCAGTTGAAAGCATTTATTTTGGTGTGTCCCTTTAGAAGTCAAGCATACAAAGTGCATTTAGGGACAATTTAAGACAATAAAAATCACAACGTATTCCATTTCAGAACAAGAAAGCTTTGCTCTAAGATAAACCTCATATAGCCACAATAATCCCCTTCTTCATTTAGAAAAGCACGTGTAACTTACCTGAAAGACTAGCACACCAGAATGAGCCACGGCAAGGCTGAGCTTCGTACCCTCGCGATCTTTTGCAGGGTGAAGACGCACTCCGTACATCTCAAGTCTTCGTGCAATCTCCAAAAGCTGATAGTC
>CM049871.1:39765011-39772511 GCA_027474115.1 Schizopygopsis malacanthus
AAATCATATATATATATATATATATGTGTATTTGATAGGTAGAAGGTACTACTACAAAGAGTTTGTCACATGAGGTTACAAAGCTGAATCTGCTTCAGACAAAAAACACATAAAAGCATAAATAGCAGTTTAAAAGCCACATAAAATAAAAATAGAAAATGCAATTCATGCAAGAGAGGTTCACTGAGGATATTTTCCCTCGGTAGCTCCACAAACACACCCAGCACCCTCCACCTGCAGGAGCTCAGGGGCCGAGACGGGTCACACAGGGGCCGATGGGGTAAACCGCTGATGTTATGTGAGATGTGTTTGCTCTGAAACACGAGCTCAGATAAAGATGAAGAGCAGAGAAGACGAACACCGTTGTGATAAAACCAGAACTACTTTCTTAAAGTGACAGTTCACCCAAAAAGCTAAAACTCTGTCATTGGCTCAACCTCGAGTTGATCTAATCCTATATGAGTTTCTTTCTTTTGTTAAACACACAAGAAGAGATTTTGATTTTAGATGTTGCTCACCAAACACTTGACGGTAGAAATTGACTTCCATAATATTTTTTCACTTTTCCCATACTATGGAAGCCAATGGCTACCGTCAACTGTTTAGTTTTTCCCATACTATGGAAGCCAATGGCTACCGTCAACTGTTTAGTTTTTCCCATACTATGGAAGCCAATGGCTACCGTCAACTGTTTAGTTTTTCCCATACTGTTTAGTTTTTCCCATACTATGGAAGCCAATGGCTACCGTCAACTGTTTAGTTTTTCCCATACTGTTTAGTTTTTCCCATACTATGGAAGCCAATGGCTACCGTCAACTGTTTAGTTTTTCCCATACTATGGAAGCCAATGGCTACCGTCAACTGTTTAGTTTTTCCCATACTATGGAAGCCAATGGCTACCGTCAACTGTTTAGTTTTTCCCATACTATGGAAGCCAATGGCTACCGTCAACTGTTTAGTTTTTCCCATACTATGGAAGCCAATGGCTACCGTCAACTGTTTAGTTTTTCCCATACTATGGAAGCCAATGGCTACCGTCAACTGTTTAGTTTTTCCCATACTATGGAAGCCAATGGCTACCGTCAACTGTTTAGTTTTTCCCATACTATGGAAGCCAATGGCTACCGTCAACTGTTTAGTTTTTCCCATACTATGGAAGCCAATGGCTACCGGCAACTGTTTAGTTTTTCACATACTATGGAAGCCAATGGCTACCGGCAACTGTTTAGTTTTTCACATACTATGGAAGCCAATGGCTACCGTCAACTGTTTAGTTTTTCCCATACTATGGAAGCCAATGGCTACCGTCAACTGTTTAGTTTTTCACATACTATGGAAGCCAATGGCTACCGTCAACTGTTTAGTTACCAACATTATTCAAAATCTCTTCTTTTGTGTTTAGCAGAAGAAAGAAACAAGTGAGAGTAAGTTACTTATGATTTCTGAAAATCATGTGACACCGAAGACTGGAGTAATGATGCTGAAAATACAGCTTTGATCACAGAAATAAATTACATCTTAACATATATTCAGAATTTTCATTTTTGGCTGAACTATGACTTTAACCCTTTAACATTCCTGTAAAATTTGCCTAAAACGGCTAAAAAAGGCATACCCAAAGTAAATTGCATGCTGTTCTTGGGCCATTTGGATGATTGCATGATGTTGGTCTCATTTGAAAGGTGACACTTGAGGTTTGTTTCTCAACAGTCAGAATACTGTAAGTCTTACTGATATTGAGTAATAGCACTTTGAATACACACAAAAAAAGAAAAAAAGAATTCTGCCTGCATTTTTTTTGTAAATATAAGCCTGCAGATGACTATATCTGGGAGGTATGAACTGGAAAATACATTGGGATCACAGAATGAAGCCTTACCAAGCCAAATTTACCATTTGATAAACAATATATTAGAAAATGTGTGTTTTAACATGTTTATCTAATTTTATGTCTAACGCTTCCGAAAAAATTACACTTGCGAGACTCCAAACGACGCTTTGTAACACGACACATACAATGCTGAATTCTTGAATGCTTTATGTACAGTCATCATTTTGGGCTCTAATGAAAGGTTACACTTAAGCTATTCATTTTCACCCAGATTCACTGTCAATAATTGCTGACACATGAACTGAAGCATAAACACATTATAGTGACATTTATTTATAGTATCCAAAATGTGTACATTTTTTAAATTACATATATATTTATAATTTATAATCTAAATATTTTTTTTTCTATATTTCTATTTCTGTACATGGTACATTAGTAAATTATTTATTTTTTTCTTATATTGGTGTTATATTGCATCCCTAATGTGTTATTCCTATGCATGTCTGTATATCATGCATGTCTGCATTTTCAACAAAAAGTGGTTAAAAGACACTATTGTACATGCTGAGTTATTGTATCTTAAAATGGTTTAAAGTTGAAATCACAAGAATCTCAGCTTTCCGTGAATTGACATATCAACTTTTTTTTTTTTTTATTACTTTTTTTTGGTGTGTCTGACAACTCACCCTCTCACCACAGGCTCCCGCCGGCGGTAGTGGAATCTTAAAGGGTTAATACACATTTCTGGTTGAATTGTGAATGATTACAATGTTATTCTAAAGATAAAAGTGATTTTCATAATTTCTCTTTCTCTAAAATGACCTTTCTATTCTGGAATATTGAATAATTTGAATAAATAACACTTTGCATCATTTTAGCAAACTCATTTTTAGGCCTGAAATATAGTGATTTATGTATGATAGTCATTACATGTCAGATATTAAAAGTCTATCGTATTTTGTTTAAATACACTTAAAATAAAACGACTGCTGTGAATTTAGACATCACAACACTAGTCAAATGTTCCTAAAGATTATTATATCGTTCAACAGTTGGGAGTCAGTAAGATTTTTAATACTTTTATTCATCAAGGATGCATTGATTTGACAGTAAAAGACATTTATAAAGATACGAAACAATGCTGTTCTTTTGAACTTTCTATTCATCTGTGAATCCTGAAAAATGAATCCACAAAAATATTGAACAGCACAACTGTTTTTAACATAATAATAATCAGATATGTTTCTTGAGCAGCAAATCAGTATATTATTATGATTTCTGAAGATCATGTGACACTGAATACTGGCGTAATGATGCTGAAAATACAGCTTTGATCACAGAAATAAATACATTTTAATATATATATTCACATAGAAAACTGTTATTATAAATTGTAATAATATTTCACAATATTAAGCATTTAACAGTATTTTTGATCACATAAATTCAGCCTTAGTGAGCAGAAGAGACTTCTTCCATTTAAAAATGTCAACGTTTTTAATAACACTATTAAATATACACTAGTGTTTTTAAAAAAGTTAGCTTGAGTGTCTAAAAAGAAATAAGTAAATGGCACTGTTTTACTACACAAGCTGTGAACCCGACTTCACACAAACACCTGAAGAAACACTCGCTGTACGCTGCAGCTGATGAACCCTGCTTTAGCCGGCCGTGAATACATCCAGACATGCCTGCGACGTGACTCACTTGCCTGTGGTTAGCACAAGACGGTGAAGTTAACAACTAAATGACATTAAAGCTCTGAAGCAGAATGAATAAAGTAAAGCTAGAAGAGTCTCGACTCAGTAAACAGCACTGAAGAAGCACAGGACTGGCTCCGGTCCAGGGTTTATCAGCGCAGGCGGAGGACAAAGAGCAAAACAGAGGCATTCTGGGAAAGCAGAATAATCGTATCATCCGAGACTCGCAGGGCCCCAGCGGTGGATGCGGTACAGTAGCTGCGTCCCTCCCTTTCTGAGCTCCACGTGTTGCTTTCATTGGATCCAGATGTTTGCGTCCCACGGTCCAGCCTCGCTGTTCTTCTGCTGCAACGCAATTAAACCTCAAAACGTTATCAGACTGAACGAGAGCTTCAGAGACGGAAACTCCTCCTCCGTTTCAACAGCTGCTCATGACCTTCATCCCAACACATCTGGCTCGAGCAAACACTGTGTATAGCACAACACAACTGGGTGCTTTTAGCTGCTCTATTGTTTGGAAGAGGCATTTTTACAAAGCGTTTGCATGAATCAGAACGACTTCTGCATCAGATTAGAATTCAATTCCATCCTCCTTTTCATTCTTGGGCCAAAATCAATCCATACTAAATACACAATACACCGGCCATGTTATAGTGTTGTAGTCAACACGTTCATTCCCTATCTAGTGCCCATATAGTTATAATGGACTCTGACTTACGGTGTACAATAAACACTATTACCCACAATGCAGCGCAAAGAGTCTCAAAACAGAGTCAGTTTACACACTGCGGCCAGATCATCCAGAGAGTGTTTTCGGCTTAAATAATTGATTAAAAAATTACCACAGTCTTGTTTTGTGCTCTACACAGTCCTGTAACTTACATAATTGAAAAGTTTTGAAAATCGCTATTTTTCCACGCTAACGTTACATTGCTGATTTGCACAACAGTCCCGCGTTTCTCTGACTAGAGAAAACATCACTAAAACCCTCAACAAACTCACACTTTTAGACGGAGAGTTTGTGATCAAACACACACTTTTAGACGGAGAGTTTGTGATCAAACACACACTTTTAGACGGAGAGTTTGTGATCAAACACACACTTGCAGACGGAGAGTTTGTGATCAAACACACACTTTTAGACGGAGAGTTTGTGATCAAACACACTTTTACGGAGAGTTTTATCAAACACACTTTTAGACGGAGAGTTTGTGATCAAACACACACTTTTAGACGGAGAGTTTGTGATCAAACACACACTTTTAGACGGAGAGTTTGTGATCAAACACACACTTGCAGACGGAGAGTTTGTGATCAAACACACACTTTTAGACGGAGAGTTTGTGATCAAACACACACTTTTAGACGGAGAGTTTGTGATCAAACACACACTTTTAGACGGAGAGTTTGTGATCAAACACACACTTTTAGACGGAGAGTTTGTGATCAAACACACACTTTTAGACGGAGAGTTTGTGATCAAACACACACTTTTAGACGGAGAGTTTGTGATCAAACACACACTTTTAGACGGAGAGTTTGTGATCAAACACACACTTTTAGACGGAGAGTTTGTGATCAAACACACACTTTTAGACGGAGAGTTTGTGATCAAACACACACTTTTAGACGGAGAGTTTGTGATCAAACACACACTTTTAGACGGAGAGTTTGTGATCAAACACACACTTTTAGACGGAGAGTTTGTGATCAAACACTTGTCTCCTCTGGTGACGTACTTTTAGACGGAGAGTTTGGATCATGTATGATGACGGAGAGTTTGTGATCAAACACACACTAACCAAGTTCTCATTTGTGATAGGGGTATGTTTTCACCCCTAGCGCTTACCACTCGGTTTCGAGGGACGAGGGGTAAGACAGAGAAATGTGATTCACATGTGAATGCACACAAGCGCTGCTCTGCAGGTAAAATGAAAAGGCGTTTTGGACATTCATGAGCTGTGGACATCATGACAGAGCAGCATTCATCAGCTTTCAGAGCTCCGCCAAATATCTGGCAGCTCTTGAAGAGCAGCGTGACACAAACTGAAGGATCTGGTTAGCGTCTGGCAGCATACGGCAGCGGCACAACAACCCTCCATTCATCCGCTGCGGTGAAAGAGCTCTCCTCCCGCGGCGCTCCGCTCTTTCACCAGAGCTCGTATCTGACAACCACCGATCGCTCACAAAGAGAGAAACACTCAGTCTTGTGATCGGAGCTGACAAAACTTGACTGAAAGAGAGAGCTTGTATCCGAACGGAAAGACCGAGAACATCAGCGTACATCAAAATAAGGGTTCATTTACACAACAACAACATTGTACTAAAAACAGATTCGCCCGGATCCGTGAAACGACTGTATTATCATGCCAGGCCACGTCACTGTTTTCATAGTTTACACAAATTATATAATTTCCAAAATATTTACTTTGAAACTCGTTTACAAAAGTTAGCCAATTTTGGGCCACCAAAACGTTGTTGTCGTGTAAAAAAATGGCCAAAATGCATAAAAAGGTTTGCCGTTTTTAGTTGAAAATAATGTCCTTTTTTATTCTCAAAGGAAAATGTGAGTGTTTGGCAACAATATGCTATGATGTTCTGAGAGGTTGCTATGTGGTTGCTAGGGTATTCTGGATGGTTACCACGGTGTCCAGAGCAGTTGTTAATCAGCTATGTGGTTGCTAGGGTGTTCTGGATGGTTGCCACGGTGTCCAGAGCAGTTGCTATTCTGCTATGTGGTTGCTAGGGTGTTCTGGGGGGTAGAGCAGTCGTTGCTATGTGGTTGCTAGGGTGTTCTGGATGGTTGCCAAGCAGTTGTTGTGGTTGCTAGGGTGTTCTGGAACCATGTTTGCTATTCTGCTATGTGGTTGCTAGGGTGTTCTGGATGGTTGCCAAGGTGTCCAGAGCAGTTGCTATTCTGCTATGTGGTTGCTAGGGTGTTCTTAATTGCTAGGTGTTGCTATGCAGTTGCTAAGGTGTTCTGGGGGTTGCTGAAGCGTTGCTATGTGGCTGCTGAGGTTTTCGGAACAACTGTTAGTCTGTTGGTTGTTAGGGAGTTGTTTGGTTGCCAGGGTGTTGCTATGCAACTGCTAAATCGGAGTGGTTGTTAGTCAATTCCCAGTGGTTGCTATGTGTTTTAGTGGTTGCTAAGGTATTTTCAATGCCAGGGTGTTGCTATGCAACTGTAAATGCAGTCTGAGTGGTTGTTAGCCTATTGCCTGTAGTTGCTATGTGTTTTAGTGGTTGCTAGGGTTATGTTTGGTTGCCAGGGTGTTGCTATGCAACTGTTAAAGCAGTCTGAGTGGTTGTTAGTCCATTGCCAGTGTGGTTGCTATGTATTTTACTGGTTGTTAGGGATTTTTTGGTTGCCAGGATGTTGCTATGCAACTGTTACTGCAATCTGAGTGGTTGTTAGCCTATTGCCTGTGGTTGCTATGTGTTTTAGTGGTTGCTAGGTTTATGTTTGGTTGCCAGGGTGTTGCTATGTTGTTAAAGCTATGGTTGTTAGTCCATTGCCAGTGTGGTTGCTGTTTTTACTGGTTGTTAGGGATTTTTTGGTTGCAGGATGTTGCTGTAACTGTTACTGCAATCTGTTGTTAGCCTATTGCCTGTGGTTGCTATGTGTTTTAATGGTTGCTATGATATTGTTTAGTTGCCAGGGTGTTGCTATGAGGTGTTCTAAACTGTTGCAAAGGAGTTGCTATGCAACTGTGAAGGTTGTCTGTGTGGAATCACCCAGAAAATGCACATCTAACTGTTTGTGTGGAAACTACATTAATATTATCGTACACGACTGAACAAATGACATTACTGAAATCCAACATAAACATCTGAGCTGTACTCGCTTTGAGTAAATTGGGGTAAATGAGGCAGAATGATGGAGCCGAGAGAATTGAATGACGCTAAAACACCAGTGATGAAGCCAAACTCACAATATGAAGATATTTCCTCAGCTGTCGTCCACAA
>CM049871.1:39777511-39805011 GCA_027474115.1 Schizopygopsis malacanthus
ACGATTCATCGTGATTAATAGCATCCAAAATAAATATATATGTATGTGTGCTGTGTATATTTACTATGTATATATAAATACACACACATACAGTATATATTTCAGAAAAATATATTATGTACTTTATATATTAAATATATTTATAATATAAATTACATGAATATAAATATAGACATGTAAAATGTTCTAAATATATAATGTATGTGTGTGTATTTATATATAAATAATATTAATAAATATACACAGCACAATTTACTTTTATACTGATTATGTATGAAATCATGCAATAAAATACAACAAAAAGCATAAAGCATTTTAATGTTATTTATATATAATTTAGTTTTTATTAATATTCTGAAGTATATATTTCTTATATTTATTTCATTAATTTAATTTGCAGTTTTTTTTTGTACTTTTGCCATTTTTATAATTTTCAGTTTTACTTTTGATTCATTATTATTTTAAATAATCATTTAAAAATATGTAATGTAAGAATTAAACAAATAATTGTATATAATTATTATTCTTTTTTAAATTACTATTATAATCCCTATGGAGAAAATGCATGGGAATAATACATCCAGAAGCTATGGTGCTGAGAAAGTGAGCACTGATATTCTGTCAAGTGTTATAGAAATGTAACAAACATGTGCGCACGCACACACGCACACACACACGCACGCACGCACACACTCACACTCACGCACACGCACACGCACACACACACACACACACACACACGCACACGCACTCACACACACACACACGCACTCACTCACGCACACACACACGCACACGCACGCGCACACACACACACACACACACACCTCTGATAAAGGCCAGCCTTGAGGTGAATTCTCTTACAGGAGGAATTCAGTGGGCTTCAGACGCCAGGCGAGCGATCTGTTGAGCGTCAGCGAGTGAAGGGTCTGTCACTCATTACCGGCCGGCCAAACACTTCCCAAAGCAAACACTGGAGCGTGAAAGACAAACACTGGAGCCAAGCGTCTCACTCCTCAGGAGGAGCCATCAGTTATTAAAGCAAAACACTGAGAGTAAGAGACATTTAAAACTGAACGTGGATAAGCTCAAGAGGGTACAAACGGCATACTTCTATTGTTATTTTTGCAGTATGCATACTGTACACTGCACATTATATTTCACATTTAATCCTTTATTTATTTTCCTATCATTTATTTTTATTATTATTTTATAGGTTTGTACTCTATATACTCTATGTTATTAATACTACTAGTAATGAAAATTATATATTTTTTGCACACACAAAATAAACAATAAATAAAATAAATCATTGAAATATATTAAATATTACAAATGCAATTAAATAAATGAAACAAATAGTTTAATATTCTAATTATTTGAATACATTATACATGTGTGTGTATATGTATTAGTAGACGTTGCGCAGTGATAAGAATTCAGTCTGTGTACTATACTGTTGTCATTATTTTGTATTTATAATTCAGCATATTGCTTCCAGTTTCTGTAAACGTAGTGTAAAAATTTCTTGACCCTGATAATGAGATGTTAAAATATGCCATTATCACTCGTGCTTCATTTGGCACACAGGAAATGCAAGGTCAATTTGAGTGCATTGCATTATGGGACACATTATTCCACACAGAGCGTTTGTACTCAATCATATGGGTATTTTAACACATACAGAAATGTGCATATGGCATTATTTTGAACACATGCGACCAGAAAACACTGGAGTGCAGTACTGTATCCCAGAATGCAATGCATTCCACATTATCATTATCATACGTAATATCAGCTGCAATTTGATCAAGAGTAAGAGTATTTTTGCGCTCGCCAAATGAATGCAATCCAAACATTTGTATATCTGCATACAGTATTCTTTATAACACAGCATGCAGTATATGCAGTATATATAATCCATCATCTGAATGATGCTCTGGGTTAAAGCGCAGGAAATAGCAGGATTACGTAAGATAAATGACTGATTGTGTGAAGCTGTGAAGCCAGTCAAACAGAAGAATCTGATTTGGCATCTTTCTCCAGCGCTCCGGCCAAATGCTCTGTGTTTTCTCAATGAATCGGCCTGTGATGTTCCTGTCCCCTTCACGGACTCGCTGATTATATAACAGCATCATTAACGGCTCCTGTACTCCTTAAAGACGGACCTCACCCTCATAAATCAGCTCTTGTTTATCTGAATACATGTTAACAAGGTAAACGAACGATGATAGTCAGGAGTAACACGTGACGGAGACGAGTCTACAGAAGAAACGTCCTCTATTATAGATTCATCAATGACCGAAGAAAGACATTCATAACTCATGGAGATTCATCAATCTGGAGGATATTAATGCAGTCACTATGTTCAAGGAAACTGTGCCACATTATATATATATATATATATAAAAAAAGAAATAATTATATATATAAATATACAAAATTAAAAAAAAAGTATAATAATAATAATAATAAATACTCATATGCAAAATTAAGCATACAAACTTTCAATATATTTTGCAATCTATTTATATACTTTTATTTTGATGTTTTCATTTTTTTTGTCATTTTTTAATTTTTTTCATGCTATGTGCTTCTGTTATTTGTATCTATTATTTTAAGATTTGCTTTTATTCATATTTCATTAACAAAATAATATTAAAATTAAACCAAATAATATTAAACTAAATAAATACAAATTAAAATATAATAAATTAAATAAAATTTTGGTTTGTGTTTTGCAAATGTCATTTCATGCTGACTGTAACTGAACATTATTTTTATTTTGAATATATCCAAAAAATAGATATAATTATTTAAAAATATTAAATTAGATTAATATAATATAATATTTATAATATTAAGATTAAGATTGTATTCTTTTGTTTTTAACATTAATATTTGTTACATTATTTATAATATTAATATATTTACTAAATTAATATATTATTTTAAGAGAGCATAAATAACCATAAAATACAATAGGAATAAAATAAAAATAATAATAAAATAATAAATTAAATAGATTGAAATGTCTGTAACCGAAGGAAGTGTACGCTCACTCATTCCAGGAAGCACAGACTCATTCCAGGACAGGAAGCACAGACTCATTCCAGGACAGGAAGCACAGACTCATTCCAGGACAGGAAGCACAGACTCATTCCAGGACAGGAAGCACAGACTCATTCCAGGAAGCACAGACTCATTCCAGGACAGGAAGCACAGACTCATTCCTGGACAGGAAGCACAGACTCATTCCTGGACAGGAAGCACAGACTCATTCCAGGACAGGAAGCACAGACTCATTCCTGGACAGGAAGCACAGACTCATTCCAGGAAGCACAGACTCATTCCAGGACAGGAAGCACAGACTCATTCCAGGAAGCACAGACTCATTCCTGGACAGGAAGCACAGACTCATTCCTGGACAGGACGCACAGACTCATTCCAGGACAGACTCATTCCAGAAGCACAGACTCATTCCTGGACAGGAAGCACAGACTCATTCCAGGACAGGAAGCACAGACTCATTCCTGGACAGGAAGCACAGACTCATTCCAGGACAGGAAGCACAGACTCATTCCTGGACAGGAAGCACAGACTCATTCCTGGACAGGAAGCACAGACTCATTCCAGGACAGGAAGCACAGACTCATTCCAGGACAGGAAGCACAGACTCATTCCAGGACAGGAAGCACAGACTCATTCCAGGACAGGAAGCACAGACTGGACAGGAAGCACAGACTCATTCCAGGACAGGAAGCACAGACTCATTCCAGGACTCATTCCAGGACAGGAAGCACAGACTCATTCCAGGAAGCACAGACTCATTCCAGGACAGGAAGCACAGACTCATTCCAGGACAGGAAGCACAGACTCATTCCAGGACAGGAAGCACAGACTCATTCCAGGACAGGAAGACAGCACAGACTCATTCCAGGACAGACTCATTCCAGGAAGCACAGACTCATTCCAGCACAGACTCATTCCAGGACAGGAAGCACAGACTCATTCCAGGACAGGAAGCACAGACTCATTCCAGGACAGGAAGCACAGACTCATTCCAGGACAGGAAGCACAGACTCATTCCAGGACAGGAAGCACAGACTCATTCCTGGACAGGAAGCACAGACTCATTCCCGGACAGGAAGCACAGACTCATTCCAGGACAGGCAGCACAGACTCATTCCAGGAAGCACAGACTCATTCCAGGAAGCACAGACTCATTCCAGGACAGGAAGCACAGACTCATTCCAGGACAGGAAGCACAGACTCATTCCAGGACAGGAAGCACAGACTCATTCCAGGACAGGAAGCACAGACTCATTCCCGGACAGGAAGCACAGACTCATTCCAGGACAGGAAGCACAGACTCATTCCTGGACAGGAAGCACAGACTCATTCCAGGACAGGAAGCACAGACTCATTCCAGGACAGGAAGCACAGACTCATTCCCGACTCATTCCAGGACAGGAAGCACAGACTCATTCCAGGACAGGAAGCACAGACTCATTCCAGGACAGGAAGCACAGACTCATTCCTGGACAGGAAGCACAGACTCATTCCTGGGTTTGGTGTCAGATCACGCTGTGAAGACGGCAGAATGATAGCGCACTGCTCGGATTCCCCTCGCTGTCTGACATACGGCAGGGATTTCTGCTCATTAGTGTCCGTCTGAGAGGACGAGAGCCCTCCGGGAGAGCTAAACCCACCATACGCGTCTCGCAGACATGTGCCCTACACATGAATATTAATAACACAGGTAAACTCTCTCAGCAGAAAGAGAGCTTCCTGCAGCAGCAGCTGGATTCAGTTTCCATAGGAACAGTCAGGACAGAAACACAATAACCTGAAATTAGCATGCAACAGGTTTATAGAGTTCATTCATGAAAACCTTTACTTTTTCAACACGTTTCAGCTGAAGAAGTCCTCTCTCTGTGTGGTTATGGAGCTTCCTATATCCCACAGCTCACACAGCATCTGTACAGACTCACAGGAACGAGCTGAACTGAATCCAGCGTGCGTGTAGCTCACAGAGCAGCTCTACATAAACACTTCAACTCAAAGACGTGTGACTCCAGCAGCAAGGAACGAGAGCGTTTGATTCACTGCAGGAGCACCACGCCAAAGACAGAGCATCTATTAAAGAGAAAAAATATAGTCCGTTTCAAAGCAACGGACTGAACAGTTCATTCAAGTCCAAACTTTCAGAAAACAGAGACTTTGTGGCATTCTGAGATCATTTAATTCTCCTGAAAGATGACTAAACAAACTTTTAGCAGATACATGCACATAAAAATAAACATTTTGGTTTGTAAATGTCATTGCATGCTGACTGCAGATGAGCTATTTAGTGTGAGATATATACAGTATATATATTTATTAAAAACAAATAAAGTAATATTCATATATATTATTTTTGTCTATTAATATTAATTGCATGAACTATTTTATATATTATAAAATATATTATACAATATTTTACAACTAAATAAATATCCATCACAAATGACAAAATACACTTTAAGAAGATACATGCATGTAAAATAAAAAATTTGAATAATGTGTCACAGTAAGACCAGGAACATGCTTTAAGAAAATACAAAAGCCCATTTTAAAAGTCAGAGTCAGAGTCCAAGTTTCCTCCGAATATTAAAGGGATAGTTCACCCACAAATGAAAAATCATATATATATAAAATTAAAAATCTGTCATCATTTACTCACCCTCGGGTATTTCCAAACCTGTATGAATGTGTTTGTTCTGAACACAAAGGAAGATGTTCTGAAGAAAGTCTGTAATCAGGCTGTTTTGGGGCACCATTGACTTCCATAGCAGGAATAAAAAATACTATGCCCCAGAACTGCTCTGTTTCCCACATTCTTCAGAATATCTTCCTTTCTGTTCAGCAGAACAAACACATTCATACAGGTTTGGAAATACTTGAGGGTGAGTAAATGACAGATTTTTCATTTTTGGGTGAACTATCCCTTTAAGTCTTTATCCGAAAGCTTCAGCTCTCTTTCTAACAGGAAAGAATGATAATGACCTGAAGTTCAAGCCCCACCCAAACACATCCATGCATACTAACAGATAACACCAATCCAGCGGGGATGTGATTTCCTGCTCATAAATAAGAGCCGCTGAATGGACCCAATGTAATCAGAGGCATGAGATGACCAGCCCTGACCACTTAAAGACACGTTACACTGGGAGGGGACAGATTTTTGTGGCTAGAAATGTTCCTTGAGGTCACATTTTCCACAATGAAACGCTCTCCTATGTGGAGGACGTTTTCAAGCGTACTTTAGAGACGTTTAAGGAATAACTCACTCAAAAATTAAAACTTGCTGCTCATCCTCAGGCCATCCAAGATTCTTCAATAGAACAGAAAGTAAGATTTTTAGCTGAATCTTGGTCCTTGGTGATTTACAAAACGCAAGTCAGTGGCTTCTGCCACTTTGAGAGTCAAAAAAAGTAAATAAAGGCAAGATGAAATTAATAGGCATGGCTCTTGATGATATATTGAGGTCTTATGAAGCGAAACAATCAGTCTGTGCAAGACACTGAACATTATTACCTGTAATCCAGAGCCTCAGACAAACACTTCAGTTCATTAATGAACTTAATGGTTCTCTGTAGTGAACTCAATGAACCAGTTCACCAAATCTGAAGCGTCTCGAGCAGCACAGATCTACAAGTTACTTCATCAACACTCATTTTCAGACGCCTGACAGTCTCCGAAAAGAGCTGAAATAGCGGCGAATCTGATCCTGTGATGAATGAACTGATCCTGCGCATGCGTGAACCGAACACTGAAGGGGGAAATTAAGATGAGCTGATGAAGACTAGTTTATTCACTTTATATGCTTTAGACATGTAAAACATCACGTTTCACATCATTGAGTGTTTTAATAATATAATTGCTTTTGTTGTGTCATTGTGTGATTATGTAAAAGAGCTGGTGAATCAGTTATTTGAGCCAGTTCATTTGAATGAATCAGTGTGCAGCAAAGAATCAGATTTACAGGTAATAATGTGTATTGTTTCTTGCACAGACTGATTGTTTCGCTTCATAAGACCTCAGTGTTGTTAAGAGCCACGGGTATTCATTTAGTCTAGCCTGTATTTCTTTGACTCTCAAAGTGCTGGTAGCCATTGGCTTACATTTTATGAATCACCTTGAAACACGGTTTCAGATTAAAAACTTACTGTTCTACTCAAGAATAAAAGTCACCTACATCTTGAGGGTAAATTAACAGCACACTTTCACTTTTGGGTGACCTATAAAACCCCTTAAAACAGGTGATATGACCCTATAGATATCGAGACAGAAATAAAGGGCTTGAGGAGCTGTGCTGGTGCGGCAGCAGCGTTTAATAAGTGGCTTGATGTTTCCTGTGGCGCTAAATCAAAGATGAAAGCAGCGAAGAGGAGTGGAGCCGCTGCGGTCAGCCTGTGACGATTACTGCCAGAAAACAGCGATTACCAGCATGTAGTCCAACACCACAGCGTCACAAATACTGCTCCTTCAACTGCCGTATGTTTACTGTACACCAATGAAACGCTCAGGAAATGCTGATATGAGCGAAGAGCTAGGCCTGTCGCGATAGTCGATATATTGACTTATCGCACGATATATGGATATGAGCGCGATCATTTTTGGTGCCGCGATATATTGCGACTGATCATTTTTTTATAATTAAAAATAATGATTATATACATTTTTACATAAAAATGAATATCACCAACATTTTAGTCGATCGCGCTACCTCCGTCACTCGTCTGCTCTCTGTGGCGGAGGCGGGGCTTAGGCAGCGTCTCCCTCACACACACGCACACAGAGCGGAGAGCGACAGGAGAAGAGAAGGCGTGAACCCACTGCGTTATAAAGTGTTTCGGGACAACTACAGCCAGTTAGGAAGAACAAGTCCCAATGGACTTGGTTTCAAAGCCGCAATCTTCAGCTCCGGTGTGGGAACATTTTGTCTTTAAGCCGAATGAGAGGAGAGCCAATTAACGTGAATGAGCCGGTATGTCGACTTTGTTTAAAAACAGTGGCAACGAAAAGAGGCAACACAACTAAAAAATCTCACTTAAAACATAACCATCCCACCCAGTTTTTCAATCTGGGAACAACAACCGCAGCTGGAGCTGGAGAGGGGTCTTCCAGACAGTTATCTGTTACAGATGCCTTTTCCCGACAGTGTAAATATAAACGTGACAGCGCGAAATGGCGCACACTCACAGATAGCGTAACTCGCTATATAGCCAAAGAGATGCAGCCATTAAACACGGTCGAAAAACCAGCTTTTAAAAATATGCTGCAAACTGTTTTATTCTTAAGAATAAAATGTTCTTTGTCTTTGAAAGAGTGCACTTGCATTATTATGCTATTATATTGTCATACTGTACACCAATGAAATGCTCAGGAAATAAAATTGTCTTAAAATGACAATAATATCGTTTATCGCAATTAATTTTGGTGCAATATATCGACAACAAAAAGTAGTTATCGCGACAGCCCTAAAGAGCTAATGTTAAATATAAACAAAGGGAAATTGTTAATAAAAAGTCACTTTGAAACTGATGTATTAAACATTTGCTTCTACTACTGTATGAATGATAATTTAACACTTATACAAATTATATACATTATCTATAAAAATTCTGAATTAAATCAAGTATATCGTATATTGCATTAAAACTAAAACCATTAAAAAAATTGATACTTGAAATAAAATTTACTGAAATGAACAATTAATCAAATTTTATTTCAGCCAGTTGCCAATGCAACAGTTCTCATTTTAATTTAGTTTAACTTAATGTACTTAAATAACTACAAATCAAATAAAACCTATACATATTAAAAAAAACTACTAACATGTCTAAAATCTGCTAAAGTTACTAACAATATAACTATTAAAAACTATAAAACTATCTCAATGAAACTAAACTAAACTGTCCAATAATAGTTTAGTAATGCACAGAGCCATGTGATATATAAAGGAGACATGTCATATACACCACATACAGATATGATAATAGTTTAGTTTGCAATGAAATGAAACATCAAATAGTTGAGATTTACTATAGTACATATTGCTTTGCGTGAGTATACTGCATGTGTGCTAATAAAGTGTGATATACTTCTACATCCAACTTTATATAGAGAGCTGTGTGATATAAACGATCATGCAGTTGAGATTTCATAGAAATTATCAAAATTATATTCTAGCAACAGTTTGTGAAAGACTGCATGATCTGGAAAGCATCATCTTTATGTAAACATATCTGGTAATTTGTTGCTTGCTATGCAATCTTGATTTTATGCGCAAATTAAAATGCAATAACAACACAACACAAGCGCTTGGGGGAAACCATAACAAGATAACTATTATCCCAATCCCGACCCTTCATGAGGATTACAGGTAATCAGAAATACATGAGCGTGATTTGAGCACATTCCTTCCCGTATCAACATGATCCGTTAGCTGGAATAGCGACGGATCGGAGGGGATTGTGGGATGCTGAGAGGATTAGCCGGCGGCAGAGATGATTAGCACATTCATGAGAGCACGCTGCTGCATTATTCATCGAAGATCCACCCAAAAACCATCTTTTCCATCATTAGCTACATGCATTATGCTAGCTTTGGCGTAATGAGGAGGCAGGGTTTGGCGTCGCTCAGCTTTTGTCAAATATTGCGGTTAAGAAGGGAAGGTGTGCCAAAATAGCATTACCTAGCTATTACGATGATCCACGACTACTTAAGCGCAAACATTTCATAGCTTTTAAACAAACAGACGGCTTAGCGGTTAGCGCACAACCACTCGTCCCATTCATTACTCATCTCTCCTCTGGATAAAAACCACAAACGGCAAGGCAATAAGACCATTTCTGTCCCATATAGGTTATAATATGATTTTTTTTTGTATGCATTGCAAAACCAATAGTGTGTGTGTGTGTATGGTGTGTGTGTGTGTGTATGGTGTGTGTGTGTGTGTATGGTGTGTGTGTGTGCGTGCGTGCGGTCATGAGTTAGCTCTGATGTTGACCTGTGAGACAGAAAACCAAAAGCATCTCACGTCTGAATAATTCACGCGGGTAAAGTACATCTGATGTTACACGCTCACAGCGCCGGCCGCGTCCTGCTGGACAGAAACATTTACTGCTACAGCGAATCACACAGGCTTCCAGAGTCAGAACACACACACACAGACACACACGCGCACACACACACACACACGCGCGCGCACACAGACACACACACACGCGCGCACACACGCGCGCACACACACACACACACAGAACACACTCCCAGAGGCATCAGACTGTTGTTCAAGAGTAAATTAATCGGTTTTACAGTAGTGTTTACACAAGTTTAGGGATGTTATGATTTTCTTATTATGGAGTTTCTTATGCTCACCAAGGCTGGATTTATTTGATCAAAATACACTACAAATGTGAAATAGTATTACATTTTTAAATAGCTGTTTGAATATAGTCAAATGTATTTTATTCCTGTGATCAAAGCTGTATTTTCAGCATCATTACTCCAGTCTTCAGTGTCACATGATCTTCAGAAATTATTCTAATATCCTTATTTTCTGCTCAAGAAACATTTCTGATTATAATCAATGTTGAAAACAGTTGTGCTGCACAATATTTTTGTGAAAACTGTGACATTTAATTTGTACAGGATTCACAGATGAACAGAAAGTTCAAAAGAACAGCGTTTATTTGAAATAGAATCTTTTGTAACATTATAAATGTCTTTATAGTAACTTTTGATCAAATGAATGTGTACATAAACCGTACTGCCTCCCAGCTTGTGTCATCATCGCAGGATATCCTGTCTGATGGATCTCAATAAGGAAATCCCACACTTCCTGTTTCCAAGTTCACATATCATCAGCTTTTAATCGTGCAATACACCCCCGCTTTCACAGACAAGGCTTACGCTAGTCCCAGACTGAACTGCCTCAACTGAAAATATCTTGCTCTGTCATATCTTCAAATACGTCCGTGTCATTGTTCTGGGTCTAGATGCACACCGTTAAATCTCTTCATTTAAATAAGGCCTAGTCCTGGCTTAAGATAAGCCGTGTTTGTGAAACCGGGCCATTATATCATATTTTTATTAAACTCTTTCATAATCCTAAAAGTTGTAAATACACACTATGGGTTTTATTCAGTATCTTTGAGCATGCTTAACATACCAAATCATTAGAGATTAAACTGCAACAGTCTTCTGATCATGCATGTCATCATCTGAATTTACCCAGGCTATGTTCCTAGATAATTATTTATAATTATTCTGCATTTATAATATTTTAAGCCATCTGGATATGGAATAACTCATTTAATTCTCTATTTTTGTGCTAGTCTGCAATTACGAGCCCACATCCGGCAGCTGCTCGTTGTCTAAATAAGCTTAATTAAAGTGTAAAAGAAAACTGCAGCTTTTACGGAGACAAACATTCAGTCTGCTTGCACAACTAGTTGAGTTGGTTTAAAGTGAATCTAGCTTGTGTTGGTTTGTCCCAGTTTCACATAGGTGATGTAGCTTCATCGGGTATGTACTGTATATTCTCTGGTTCGATGGAAATGAAAGAAATGCCAAGTATTCGTGTAATGGAGGGTGTGTCGTGATGTTTGGGGATGTTATTGGATGCTTGGAGTCTGTGGTTTACTTCTCCGTGCAAGACTGTCATTTAGAAATGAGAAGAAAAGAGCATTGCACGGTTTTAAGAGAAACTCGTTGCCATCAGATATT
Organism: Schizopygopsis malacanthus; assembly: GCA_027474115.1. Classification (NCBI taxonomy): domain Eukaryota; kingdom Metazoa; phylum Chordata; class Actinopteri; order Cypriniformes; family Cyprinidae; genus Schizopygopsis; species Schizopygopsis malacanthus. The sequence goes on from CM049871.1 coordinate 39,789,290, forward strand.
TTTATATGTATGGAAGAATCGCACAGACGTTGTCAACAACATATTTAACCCCAGAACATACAACAACATTTAAATTATATCTTGCATAAAAAATGAAGCATTTTATGTTTTTGCATTGCACTTTACTTTACTGAGGATTAATCACTTTTATGCCCAAATTCTCATTATTTTAATAAATAAAACCTATAACAATTATAAACATTGGTTTTTGGCGTAGTGAAATGTGATTTGTTTCTAATTGCATGATTTTAATGAAAAATAAACACAATAGGAAGATTGTGTCACTGTATTGGATTAATGTGATTTAATTTAACGTGCACAATTATCATAAATATATATTAAATTAACATAAAATAAACATCTTATGTATATGTATATGCATATATACACACACACACACACACTCACTCACTGACAGACACACACACACACACACTCACTGACAGACACACAGACACACACACACACACACACTCACTGACAGACACACACACTCACACTCACTGACAGACACACACACACACACACACACACACACACACACACACACACACACACACACACAGACACACACACACACACACACACACACACACTCACTGACAGACACACACACACACACACACACTCACTGACAGACACACACACACACACACACACACACTCACTGACAGACACACACACACACACACACACACACACACTCACTGACAGACACACACACACACACTCACACACTTCTTTACAAATTCTAATATAATTAGAAATCTAATAGAAATGATAAATATAGAAATATGTATTCTATGCTTTAAATCCAACGACGTGCTGGGGATTTCTGCGTGGTGTTTGTCTGTGAGCAGCAGTTGTCCATGCACACTGACTCTGTTCTCACAGATTGAGACGCTCCAACAGGAAGAGCCGTGGCCCTTAGAGGAAACACTGCACGACACGGACACGGCTCACATTGTGTCCCAAATTAGTTCTTGGTCATTTGCATATAGAGATTGTCGCGCTATCTGAACGTGCATTATTTACCTCCAGCGAGCGTATAGCTGATGTTTCACTTCACTGCCTTTCAATTTGAATTTCTGGAGCGAATGTCCTTTCAGACGCTCTGACGCTTCACTTCGGCGTGCCTCTTTTGTCAAGGTTTATTTCTTATTCAAAGAATAACCTCACAGTCGTGTCGTCAGTACAGATGAGAGAATTTCATGCTCTGATCGCTCGGACTTCATTCACTTTTACTGACATTTGTGGCTTTATATATATTTTTAATCAAAAACATTATTAAAACCGGCCCAGATGTAAAGCAGTGAGCACTGTCCAATCTACTCAAGATAAGAATGAAACCAGATATCGTGAGTCCAAACCCTCAGTGTGTTCCCACAGGAACCAATCAGCCTCTCTATCCCAGCATGCCTCTGTCTTTGAGACTAACGGAGTTCAGCCAGAAGCATCCTCACAGCACAGATCAAACATCTCAAGCGTCAGGCCGTCTTATCTACATGACTGCGGGAGCTTCTGTCGCATGTTGTATGTCATTAGACTGACGTGAGCTGATAACCCGTCTGCCGTCTCATTCAATAACAAAACCTGCATTTCCCCAAAGTCTTCAAATATACACTGCGCTTTCATAGAAATACAACAACAGAAAGAAACAGTCAGCATGTGCTGAACTTATAATAAATAATCAGAGGTCGACTGATTGATCGGTTTTACAGATTTAGCGGCACCGATAATGCTGGAACAATCAGTTATCTGCTACACTTTCATGGGTCAGTACTGTTACACCAAACCCACGATTCGGTTCGTATACGATTTTTTCGTGGGGGGTGGGAGAAAAGAAAGATTTTTAAAACAATATTTTTTATTAAATAACATTTGAAAAATCTTTAAAACTAAACCAAAGAACAAGATTAACATCAAATTATTAACTATAAATGGTAGATGTGCATTTTAAGAAAAGTAATATTCGATAATCGCTGGGTATATATCGAAAATCGCACCCCTCGCCTGCATGTACCCACCCACCCACGACACACACATACACAGAGAAAGAGAAGGAGAGAAACTTTTTTTAATCTGTAAGATAACAGTTTTATTAATTAGAGAATAGTCTATCTTAACCTGAGACAATTCATGGTCATAACTTATGATTGCTGAAACATTTAATATAACATAACCGATAGGCATTTATTAACAGAACGGTTTAGTCCGTCGATTATCAACTGCACATACACAATAAGGTTAACCAGCAGTTTAAATGTGTTCTTTGCATTTGAAAAAAAAATGAACACACACACACACACACACACACACCTTCATAAAAAAAACGGAGCAGTAACCGTGGAGCAGTGGAGACACACACACACACACACACACACACACACCTGGAGCAGTTAGACACACACACACACACACACACACACCTGGAGCAGTGGGCACACACACACACACACAACTGGAGCAGTAATGGACACACACACACACACACCTATTAGGCTGGACACACCCACACCCACACACACACACCTAAAACATACTACGCTAACACACACACACCTGAGCAGTGGACACACACACACACACACACACCTCATTCTTAAAACATGGACACACACACACACCTACTGGACACACACACACCTAAAACAGTATTTTGAACAACACACACACACACCTGGAGCAGTGGACACACACACACACACACACACACACACACACACACTTGGATTATGGACACACACACACACACCGCATTAATTTTATCGTCTGTCAAGATTCAATAACCTATTTCATATAGAAACACACTAAATTATATTAACATTTATTATAGAACCATGAGCAAATCATTTCACCAATAAACATCTAAATAAATACATCTCTAAATTAATGAATTTATTATCTCCGCAAGCGATCAGTAGAGAGAGAGGTATAGTTCTGTGTAAATAGTTGCGCGTACATGCTGTCACACACACACACACACACACACACACACACACCTTTTCATAATTTAGATCTGCGCGTCTCTCTCTACAAAACATTTTAATAATTCTGCATAAAACAGAGGCTTAGTTACTTTAAAAAACGATTTTACCTCCTCATTGCAATAAAATACGAGAAATATAATGTTGCGAGTCAGTAGCACACACACACACCTATCGAAGAAATTTTACCAGTAAGTAAAAGTTCCCGTTCACTCTTTAGCTGTTTGTGCGCTCGCGCTGCGCTATCTAAACAGCGTGAAACCTATCTGTGCAGTTTAAAATGAAGTTGATATGACGCGTGCGTCTGTCCTTTATTTTCTCCATTTGAAGCAGCGTAGCCTGCATTGTTATAGTTTTGGTTTAGTGTTGCTGACAAACTCGAGCCCGAAGCTATCCATTAAATATTAACGTTTTTATTGGCCCGAAACCCGAAAGGCAAGCAGACCTCTATAATTTGAAGATTACTTGTGACACAGCCTGAAAAATGTTAATTTTCGGCGCTTATTATGTGAACATGTTTGTTGTTAAGACGACTGAAAGAGAAGAATGGACTTACTTCACTTACTTTATAACAGTAAATAAATATCGTCTTTATAACAATAACTTATTTCATATATTAAATGAACATTCTGCACGGTTATGCTCGGGAACATAAACATGCAATCTGTTCACAGTTATCCGGGAACTTTTAATTGAACTAGGGAATATATAGATCCCTGCAGTTATCAAATTCGCCGCCCGAGTCCGAGTCTTTCTCTCTCTCTCCCCAACATTATAAATCTGCTTTTGCGGCCATTAAAATAGCCGTTTGTTTTTAATAGCAAAGTGGTCATTAATTCACTATTAATTAATTCAGAAATATGAGCACGCACGCGATTCCTTGAGGGGAAAATCTGTGTGCAACTGCTCAACTTTTGCAGGCAGGTGTCACACACACACACACACACAATTTGGAAAGGTAGTCACGGGTGTGTCGCGATTCTCCCTTATCCACCGCGACACAGGATTGTCTGAGTGTCGCGATTTCGGTTTCATATTGCGTATTACAGCCCTCGGTTTTTATATATTTTTGTAATAAAGTTCTTAGTTGTATATCGATATTTTTCATATTTAAGCTTTTGCCATAATCGTTTTATAAAAAAAAAAAATTGGTTTGGAATTATTATTTTTTTGGTCACATACATAATTATACAGATTAACCAGCAGTAATGTGTTCTTTGTATTTGACCCATTCAAGTGACATCAAAAAACAAGGAGCAGTAGACAACACACACATACACTTGGAGCAGTGGACACACACACACACACCTGAGGAACACACACACACACACACACCTGGACGAAACCCACACATCATTGGAGCAGTGGACACACACACACACACCTGAGCAGTGGACACACACACACACACACACACCTGGAGCAGTGGACACAAACACACACACACACACACCTGGAGCAGTGGACACAACACACCTGGAGCAGTGGACACACACACACACTACACACCTGAGCAGTGGACACACACACACACACACACACACACACACACACACACACCGCATGTAACTTTATACAAGATTCACTTGAAACACGCTAAATTATAATAACATTTACATAGAACCTTATTTCTCCAATAAACATCTAAATAAATACATCTCTATCTAAATTAATGATTTATTATCTCCGCAAGCGATTCAGTTTGAGATAGTTCTGTGTAAATAGATAAGCCGCTGCCAGATTTTCATAATTTAGACAAAAACATTTTAATAATTCTGATAAAACAGTTAATAAATGCATAAAATACGATGTTTTGTGTGTTATATCTTATTTCAGTATTCCAGAGAATATTATTCAGTGAATTATTCTTCACTCTTTAGTCTATTAAACAGATTATAAACCTAAAACTGTAGTTTAAAATGAAGCTGATATGATTCTGTCCTTTATTTTCTCCATTTGAACACATTAGACATTATTTTGCTTACTGTTAATATCAGTGTTGCTGATGATGCTTTTTATAAATATTTTTTTTTTATTGTTGTAACTTTAAGATTCAATTTGACATGAAAATGTTAATTTTCAACCGTTGTTTGTTGTTGTTAAGACGACTGAAAGAGAAGAATGGACTTACTTCACTCTGTTATTTATGTACTTTATAACAGTAAATAAATATCGGTTATCGGGTATATAAACATACAAATAATCGGTATCGGTTATAAAAAATCAATATCGGTCGATCACTATTTTATTTAGAGCGTTATGTTTGTTTTTTATTCAATATCCATTTTAAAGATTATCGGTTGCTTAGTTGTGATCACTCGTTTTATACTGATTTAATATTTGATTTGATCAAAAAACATGCTCAATGTGTGAGGAATACGAAACCCTCATCACTGATTCCACAAAGCCACAAGCTTACGATACATATTCATGATTTCACACCTCTGGCCTTTAGAGGACAGATAAAGTCTTTCATCCAGCCAGAGAGGATCTGCGCCGTGGCAGGAGTTCACTTTAGAGATCTGGACAGAACGCAGTGGCTTTCAGTGGCTCAGTAGGGAAGCAGCTCTTCCAGGAGATTTCTGGGAAAAAGAAGAAAAGAGCGGCATTCTTCCCTCGGATCAGCTATGAATGCATACCACACAAATGTGTTCTTCAGCGGCTGATGGTGTAGATATGCACAGACCTAACAAGCAGGATGGACGTTATCATAATAAACATGTTCATGAACTATAAATGTGCATTTTATGAAGAAACGATATCTATGGGATTTTATTTGTTTGTACATTTTTTTAAATCACCCACAAAAAAATACAATAATATTTGATCGCCTCGAAAAGTATTAGCCACTGCTATAAAAACTGCAATAACAAAATGATACAAATTCTATAGACATATTTTAAAAATAATAATACAACCATGCTTAAAAATACAAATAAATGTCAAAACAACACAAGTACTCAAATATTAACTAAAATTAATATAGAATATAAAACAATCTAAATATTAGTGAAAACTACAGTAGTATAATATAGCATATTAATAAAACTGAATACAAACTAAATAACACTAGCACATGAGTTAAGTTTAATTCATGGCCATTTTCTAAATAATATATGAAAAATGTAATTAAATATGAACAAACGGTGAAATAAAATGAAAAAAGCACAATATTTTCTAAAAAGTCTCTAGAGATTATTTAGAAGATAAAGTTTAGTTATAACACTTAAACAGCCGAGGTTGACTGATGCTGCTGAAATTATAATTAGATATAAGATATATTAGATATAATATATATATTAGAATAGAATAGAATGCTGAATGAAGTAGTGGCTACAATCTGCAATCATTAAAAACTAATTAATCCACCGATTGATTCCAACAACGAGCTAAAAAAAACAAGTAGGCCTAAATCAAGCAAAACCAAACGAGCGGTCAAAAGCCCTGCACACTGAAAACAACTGACACGAAACTGCAGGTGATCCGTTTCTCCACAAGTCAGACGTCACGTCTGGATGGAGACTGATTGTGGATCGCCTCAGGAAACAGAAAATCAGTTTAGTGAGACTGACAGCGTTTACTGGCCCACCTCGAGGCGTTTCAGACCCGGAACAGCCAGAGAACAGGAGCTCAGTGCTTTTATAGGCCTTATCTGGACATTAAAACAGCATCAGATGGAGCCTGACTGTCAATAACCGGCCCTCAGGGCATCACCGGAGAGCTGGGTGTGCCTCCAACCACACATATACATTTCACAAAGCCCACAAACACAGAGTCAGGTAACAGAATGAGCTGCTTTTTCTTCAGCTTGGGTTGTGTTTGCCTGCGGAGTGGCTGGAAGATACAAAAAAAAAGCAGGAATTCGGAGGCATTTCTCCTTTTTCTTCACTTACTCAACATGCCTGAGGAGCTCGGTGGCAATCAATGAGGGCATTTTCTCATTAGTGAACAAGACCAAGCTCTTCAACATCATTAGCATTCCCCAAGGAGCTTAAGTGACGAAACAGGAGGGCAAGTGAACACAAAAGAGACTAAACTTGAGGTGGAAAGCAGCAGACGCGGTACACAGCCAGATCTAAACACTTATGAAATGCAGGGTTTTTCCACACAGTTAAACCAGAGCTGTGGTCAAAATACAAAATAAGCATCCTACCTACAATTTTGAAGAAATATAATACAAGCGATGCACTGAAAAGCTATTTAAACAGTAGTACGCAGCACTGTTGTCACATGACCTCCTTACATTGTCCACTGCTGTCCGGTTATTGTCTTATATGCATTAAATGCAATAAATAAAATATTATGCAAAGCGATAAAACCAAAGGCAATGCAATACAAATAAAATGTAATAAAATAAAGTAAGGTGAAATTAAAATGCAATAATTCAAATAAAGTAAAACAAAATGCAATGCAATACATGTCGTCCAATGCAATGCAAGAAAATAAAAAACCAACAGAAAGTAAATAATGCCTTACCGAGACCTCAAAGACTTCCTGCGTGTCATCCAGCATCTGGATCCGGATGGGGACCTGTCTGCCGGGGGGCATGGTGGGGGGCCGCTGGCCATGCTCTAGTGTACTGATGCCCATGCTCTCCGGGGCCCCAAGCCTCTGGCCCGCCACTGAGGGCCGCTCCTCTGGCTCCACCATACTGCTGCAAACACACCTGACAACACAAATAATGCAAATGTTTATATGAGGGCCAAAACACAGACTCTATAGCATGATATCACCACAGTGCTTTTCTCTAACGCTGGTCTAGGGATCGAAAACGGACGTTTGCATGGTTTTCCTTTTTTGCAGCTGGAATTTAACCTCGCTCGCGCTGCCCTGGAAAACACCAAGGAGCATGGAGTGATTTATGATTCCTGTGTATATCTGCAGTAAACAACTTGTGCTGCTATAGCAATTTCTCACACACGTCTTGATTTGAACCCTTATCCAAATAAACACAGCTGTTAGCTGTGACCAGCTCAAAAACATTACGACCATCGGTAAAGAAGGGAACCATACAAATCAACAGGTCAATGTGTGTTTCGTAGACATACTTTGTGATTTCAATCCCATCTTAATCTGCTTCTCCTTGTTCATCCTTGCTAAAAAGGAAAACAATGGCAGAACAGTTTTTCAATGCAATTTTTAAAATGCAATGCAATTCGTTGTAGCAAAATGCACTGCAATACAAAAATGCAATGCCATATACATGTTTTTGCCTGAACTATTATACTTTAATACTGTAGTGATGGCTTAAAGTCAAGCAATAGGCCCATCATCTTTTAGTAAATCATTAGGAAGGGTTTAAATCCAGGCATTACTAATCCTAAAGAACCAGATCGCACACTGTACCTCCAAGATAATGACTCAACTTGTTTTGAACACATTAAGCAGCAGAAGTGTTCATTAAAGATGGGAAATTCCTTCAACTAAGACACTAAACACAGCTTTTACTGGAACTGTCCTCATGCTAACCTCTCTTTCTAAGGACCTGAGACATTCGGCCACTTACTGTACATTCTCCAAATACAAGTCAGAGAAGGAGAAATGCATAATGTTTTGGATGACTATGTTTGAATGATATTTAACTGTAAAGTAAACAGCACAAAATGAAGTCTGACTTCTATTTGAAGTAACTGGAGCGCTGCCTCCTCCGCCCGGAGCACCATTTACTCTCATATAAAGGGTTATAATATAATTTTAATAGAGTATTTCAGTGAACATCAATCTATTAACAGCAACAATAAACCGCAGATTTTGTACAGTCTTTGCTTGTCAACAATTTGGCAATGTTCTGACACTGATCTGGAGTGTTTTCTACATACACAAATGACTATAAACTACAATCCTAAATAAGAGCATACAATATTAGGGGTGGGAGAAAAAAAAAAAATACAATCGATGCATCGTGATTCTCTCTCCAACGATTCTGGATCGATTCTGAGCTTAGTGTTTAACCAGATGTGTGATGATGACGCTGAGTTTGCTTTAGAAACACCCGTATGCTGCTTGCTTCCAATTCACACACACACACACACACACACACACACACACACACACACACACACACACACACACACACACACACACACACACACACACACACACACACACACACACACCTTCAGTAAAATAATCTTTCATAAAGTCCGGAGAGGTTGAAGTGAATTATAAGGACATTCGCGGGCTTCATTGCACTGGATGCGCTGTGAGAGACGTGTGCTTTGTTTGATGTTACACGTGAAGTTGTCTCGCTCGTCTGTATTTTCCTTACAAATGCTCGACGAAGTCATAATTTATGTATCTCATTTATGAGATAATGGCCATGTCTGCACGACTAATTAAATGGATAGTTCATTCAAAAATGAAAACTGCCGTGATTTACATAATTTAAGTTTAATAGCATCTAATATTGTGAATATAAATCCTGGTTAAAATTTAATATTTAAATGTTTTAATATTTCTTAATATAAAATATAACATTTCATGTAATAGGCTATAAAGTTTTATATATATGTATGTATAATTATTTTAAAAAAAAAATCTATTTTTTTAAAGTATGAATTTATTAGTCATTGAATAGAATTAAGTAGTCATTAAAATAGTTGTTAGTTCCTGAGTCTCAGTCCATTTTCACTCCTTTTGCCGTCTATTTTCTTTGGCGAAGCACAATAAAAGCAAACAGCTGGTCATATTGTTTCTAAAATGTCAGTTACTTGGTATATAGCCATCTTGTTTATTGAACTACTGAATAAAAACAATATCACTGTGTATTCAGTGCAGCAACCTTTGTGCTTGGGTGATAAATATCATTAATCTGCCAGCCTGTTCTCTAGACATCAGCCAATGAAAACCCTGTATCGCTCAAACACAAGATAAACACATGTGAATGAGTTACTACAGGAATCACAGATGAGAACGAGACAAACCGATGATATGTGAGGAAACACACACACCTCAACGGATAATCAGACGTACAAACGGTGCGTGTGTATCAAAAAGAGATGTGTTATGCCCTAAAGGCCCGTACACACCGGGACGAATATCGGCGCGCGTTATTCGCCAGCGTTTTTCAATGCGTTTTTTGTGTTCACACTCAAGCGATTTTCAATGCGTTTTTTGTGTTCACACTCAAGCGATTTTCGCTGACGATGAGCCGAGTGAACATGCAAATTCATTCCCTGACATTAGATGGCGCTTAATGTAAAACAGAAATACCCCGGTACACAAGGTGGCGCTGCGCAACTTTACGCTTCTGACACTCGCTTGTCACTCAGAAGAAGAGAGCAAGTATTTACGCGCTTGTCAAAATCATACAAAGAAAACATGGATATTTCAAGCTCCAGAAGCTCCAGCGATGAAGAAATTATTGTTCTGTTGAATGAGGAAAGACGCCGACGCCGGCAGTGTAGACGCTACTTGGCGTATATCTTCTTCGTCGTTACGTATGTGTAACGACGCAAGACTGTTTTGTGTTTGAGCGCCCCAAGTTGTGTTTTACTGTAACTTCAGCTGCTCCAGACACGTGAGCAAAAGCGCCAATCTCATTGGTCGGATAGTTTTTGACGCGGCCGTCAAACCAAAAAAAGAAAAATGACGCTTTTACGCGTGGCGTTTTTCGCGTCGGTGTGCACACTCACATTGGCACCCTTTGTTTAGTCACGAGGCGTTAAACGTTGGCGAATTTCGCGCGGTGTGTACGGGCCTTTAGTCTTGTGGGATCAGTTTTTATTGTTTGTTGTTCTTATCCGTGTGGTACTGATTTGGTTTGTTCTGTTTCGAGGTGGAGCACACCTGTGGTCTGTTTAGTAGGGGCGCTCTGGGCTGTATATAAGGTGGTGTTGGTGGCTCTCCCTGCTCCAGCGTGTGTCCGCCACGGTCACTTCTACACTCTTTGATGAGCATGACGCAGACCTGTTGAGAAGCTCCAGCCGTCCAGTTATCACTGGTGAAGAGTGCAGCGCGGTCAGTGAGTTTCTCGTCAAGTCAGCTGCTGAGAAGCGATGCCTACTCGGTTTATTTTAGTGCTGTTGATCTGTGTTTTATTCTATATTGATTTGCAATTTAGTTGATTCAATTCTTTATTATATATGTTGCTGATTAATTAATGTGATGCATGAACTGTTTGGCCATTAATAAATGGGTAAATTGAACGCTTAACCCCCTCTCTGAACGAGAGTTATAGAAGTGGGATTTCATAACAGATGAGAGACCAATTATCCGCTCATAGCACTGAAAATACGACACTTTCAATTCTTCAACAGGAGCCTGAGAAGTACAGTACAATCATAACAGGAACACGTACAGTAGTGCTTCCTGGTGTTTACACAAACACTGCCACGAGGATTTACACACAGGACACAAACAAAAACCACACCGCTGCATGACAACGCAAAGAATCAGGATTCAACTCTACAAACAACACATGCAAATGACATGAACATTAGTTCAGCTAAGAAACTGAAGAAAAAACTGATGTAGATTTACTCAGACAATTGCAAGTACATTTCACCAAATAACACCAAGTAACATTGAACTGTACTTGAAATTTGAGGTAGAGAGACTGAATGTATTTTCTTGTAAAGCATACTCCAATAATCTTTACAATAAAACTAAATTAAATGTAATGCAAAAAAAAAACTAAATCCAATAAATTCCAAATAAAGTGCAATGCAATGCAACAAAACAAAATGCAATGCAATGTCAAAAATCCAATAAAGCAAAATAAAACAATGCACAGGCTACAAAAAACACAGCATACAATAAAGCTAATTAAAATGCAATGTAATAATGAAATGCCACTAAATGCACTGCAATATAGCAAAATGCAATGCAAATATATATTTAATGCAATGCAATCAAATGCAAAAGAATGCAATAATATAAAATAAAAATGAAAAGCTGAAAGAAAACAGTGCCAGACACAAAATACCAGACAAACTGAAAAACTATTGATGTAGAATTTAATCAAATTCACTCAGAAAACCTACATTTCACAAAATTACAAATTAGAAGAAAAAAAATTATAATAGTATTTTCTTGTAAAACATGCTTCATTAATATATTTTTTTTTATCTTTAACCAAAAACAAAATTGCAGTGTAACTAAACCACAGTAAAATCTATAATAAAATGGGACAAAGACAAATGACAGACTGAACTAATACTCAGAGGCTTGATCAGTTCTCGAACACTAAACAGGAGCAGTAATAAACAAACACATTCCAGCACTGATAGTATCTCAGATCCAGACGCTGAACTCTCATCTGAGTCCCATTCCTCCCCAGCACTCAGACGTGTGATAAAGAGATGAGTCTGGACAGGGTAACAGACACGAGGGAGTTTCTCCATCTACACCGTCAGAAAACCCCTCCGACCCACACTAACCACCATCACAAAGACCCGCTGAGTCTATCTGTGGCATTATGATAACAGTAGATCCAGAGGATGTGATGTTAATGAGGTTACAGCAGATCAATAGAGCTTAGCAGACGTTTACAGAGCTTTGTTCGTCAAGGGAACGAGGGAGATGTTCACATGAGCCGTGGAAGAAGCGGCCTGTTATCATTTACTTTCTGCAGTTGGACATTATGTGTGACAGAGGACTACATTATAGATGAAAAGAGAAGCCAAAAACATTGTTTTTCAAGGGCCACTGTGTAAAAAAAAAAAAAAAAAAAAAAAAAAATTGTTTTATAAAATAACAAAATATATTTTTAATTTGTTTTATTACTGTAAAAAAAAAAAAAAAAAAAAAAAGTTTTATAAAATAACAAAATATATTTTTAATTTGTTTTATTACTGTAAAAAAAATTAAAAAAAAAAAAAAGTTTTATAAAACAACAAAATATATTTTTACATTTTTTCATTACTGTAAAAAAAAAAAGTTTTATAAAATAACAAAATATATTTTATCATTTTTCATTATTAAATATAAATAAATTATAATATTAATTAATATTATTTAAAATGATTTAAAATACACTACACAAGCTTATTAATAAACACAAGCAAATATTTATTTATTAATCTAAATAAATAAATTGAATAGCAATTAATAACATGCAACTTAATAAAAAATTATAAATACAAATTTTTCTTAATATAAATAAATAGTTTTACACAATTTACAAAAATCTATTTTTAATCTAAACAAAAACATAAAATAAACAATAATAATACAATTTTACACAATTTGCTTGCACAGCTTTCTCATTTTCATTTTTTGTTTTGTTGTTTAAGATATATTATATAATGAGAAAGTATTACTGAACTAAAGAAAAGGGTTCGTTACACCAATTCTGCAAATCACCAAGTGGTCATTTTATTAGTCAACACTGAACCTTAAATCAAACTTATCCCAATATTATCGGTCCATCACTAACACTTGGGTAGAGTTACCAACCGATAATCTTGAAAAGACCAAATATTGGCAGATTAATCTGGCTTAATGACATATCAGTAAATCAACATTACTTAACCAACCAACCAAACAGAGATCGTTAGCAGTTGATCATCTCAAATAAATGTATCGGTATTGCCTTTATTTATGTGTTTATCTCTAACAGCTTTGTTAACTGACCATCTGTGCACAGACATCAACCAGCATTACTGTTAGGCACTGGTTAATAATGACTAACAAAACCAAAAGAGACTTAAACAGAGCGAGAATAATAGACACGAAAAACAGTGAGCGGGACAGAGAAAGGCCAACAGGCTCCCATGCAGTCTTCAGGGGCACAAGCAGCGCAATAAAGGGCCCATTCTTCCCCGTCCCGGCCCAAGTTACTGGTTACACACATTTAAACTGAATGAGTAATTGAGAAGCGGCTCCTCCGGGACCTTTAATCCCCCTCGGCTGGCAGTTTCATTCCCCACCCAAAACCTGAGAGTCTAATTTATGTGTTAACCAACGAACGTCTGCCGCTCTATTAGCAAAGCCTCACTGTACCGGAGCGGCCCGTTAATTACAGACAGACCGATGCAAACACAAAGACCTCTAAAGAACCGGGTTTCCATTAAACCACACTTACAGAAACATGAGGACAAGCGCACCTTCCTTATCTTTAATCTTCCTCGCGCTATCTTTAGCTCAGCCATTCTTAGCAGGACATTTGCAGAAATGACAAAAGACTAACTCCTCTGTTGTTGGGTACGGATTGCGTTTAACCACGCGCTGGTTTGAAACACACATGCGCACCGGTTACTGGTTCCACAGGTTCAACAAGACTTTCTCACACTCTAATATATCTCAGAGGAGCTTCATTTATGTTTTCTCAGAGCTCATAATCTTTCCCAAAGGAGATCGGACGAACATAAACGAGGGATCACGTTCTCATTTCTCTATCTGCCATGTGCCCTATGCCACTTTAGTTTATCTCTTTTTTTAATTTATTTTTTTCTACAATGTCCTCATTCCAGTATATCTGTATAGTTTGTATGTACATATGGTTAAACATTTATCTGAGAACTACTGTCAGTGTTTATGTTAACGACCCAAGGGTCTGATAACGCAATTTCAACTCTCTGATTTTTTATGTGGAAGAATTGACAATAAAGCGACTTGACAACCGCGTGTAGATCAGATCAGCTTCTAATCTCATTCCAGCCGCACTGAGAACTAAAGATCGACCGATATTGATTTTTTATAACCGATACCGATTATTTGTATGTTTATGTACCCGATAACCGATATGCAGAACCGATATTTATTTACTGTTATAAAGTACATAAATAACAGAGTGAAGTAAGTCCATTCTTCACTTTCAGTCATCTTAACAACAACAAAAAACTGCTATGTTAAATTTTCATGTCAATTTTAATCTTCAAATTACAATAAAACATTGTTGTTGTTTTTTAAACCGATAACCGATTATGGTAAAATGCTTAAATATCGGGAAAAATATCGGTAAACCGATATATCGGTCGATCTCTACATTCAGTGAAAAACAATATAGCATATACAGAAACAATACTACAAATTACAATATGAGATTTGATCTTTTTATATTTTTAATAAGTTTTTCAGAGGTTGCAAGTGAATGTACGTTTACACAACAACAACAATTTACCAAAAAACGCTTTTTCTTTTCCAGACAACTAGGGCTGAAACGATTAGTCGACATTATTAACAATAAACGACAAATATTTTAGTTTTTCTTACCTTGACGTAATGTAAGGGCTGCACATGGCACGTATGTGACGTGCAAACAACACCAAACCTTGGAGTGTGGGAAAGTTTGACAAAAATGCAAACAAAAAGCCGAGTTTGACATTTTCGCATGCGTTTTTATTTCATATTCATCATCCTTTCCTATCAAAAATGCATGCTACGGATATGAAAACGCAGAAAATCGAACCTGATCCGAATTTTTTTATGACAGACGAAAGTTTCGGAGGGTAAATGTGATTGACACAAACGTGAGGTCGTATTTATTTTTTAACGTGCAAACATTTCAGACGCAGTGTGCAATGATCCTGTTACATCCTGACTGCTTTAGTTAATATGGTGTACACACTGCAGCTAAATTCGGTTATCAGTTCACCTTTTATCCTTAATCGCATTCTGTACACAGGGAGTGACAACCGCATTTCCTCTCAATAACTACGCAGTGTGTACGGAACTGATCGTTGTTAATGACGTATTTGACCATGCATCAGTGTATTCGTCTGTATGTGAGATGAGCAGTGAACGAAGAACTTAGCACAGGGCTAGCTGCGCTCATGAGCCGTGGGTAAGTGT
>CM049871.1:39810011-39860011 GCA_027474115.1 Schizopygopsis malacanthus
TCACATTACCGTTTAACTAGATGCAAAGGTAATATAATACAAAGAACAGTTATAACATGCATATTTCTTTCAAAAATACAAATATGAAAAACGTGAGGATTTACAATGCTTATGACCGTTAAACACATCATCAGTCTTGTGAAAAGGGGTCATTACACTGTTTAAGATGTAACCAGTAATTAATATTTTAGAGTAACTTACTCTCAAAATTGTATAAATCCTGCAAGACATTATTCGAACATTAAAAATCAGGTTAAACACCAACAAATTTAAGGGAATGAAAACTAAATCTGTGAGTGAACTCAGATCATGTAACGTTTCTCGTTAGCTGAACAAGCACTAATTAAACAATCCACTGGACATGCCATACTTCTTCCCTCACAGCCTCATTTTCATTCCCGCCAAAAGTTAAATTCGGCATTATGTGGACAAATCCAGTAGCATCTTAAAGGTTTATTTAGCATTCAAGTGGATATCGAAGGGTCTCGTTTATGCTCTTTTAACACCTTCATAATTTTATTAATATTGCTAGTGATAATCCAACTACAAACATTATAAAAGCTACCAATCAATGTTCTGTAGTTGCTGCTGTAAAACCATAAAAGAGCATGTAAACAGCTCTCGTAGTGTTAGTTTCTGTTTTCTGTAGCTTCGTTAACAATGGTGAAGAACAAGCGCTCGAGTGAGTGAACAGACTGAATCAAAAGGTTACTACGCTCTTAAAAATAAAGGTGCTTCACGATGCCGTAGAAGAACCTTTTGGTACCTTTAACATTTTGTTTCACAAAAGCTTCTGTGGCAAAAGAAGGTTCTTCAGATTATAAAAAGGTAAGTTATATATAAAGTACCTTTGACTGAATGGTTCTTTGTGGAAGCAAACATGGTTTTTCTATGGCATCGCTTGAAGAACCTTTATTTTTAAGAGTAGTTCAGAATCTGAGGAAGGTAACATTTAAATCCGAACTGAATTCAGTTTAATAGTTTCACATATTCAGAGCATGCAGATCGCAGTAACACTGACACAAAGTTCATCATGTCTTGCAGCTTTAATACTGAAAGTGTTGTAAAATGATTAACCAGGAGAGATTGCATATCATACAAATGTTCCACGGACATGTGACGACTAGTAAGCCAACCGGCATCAGATGTGTGCATTTCCTTCATAATATCAGAAGCCTGAACCCAGAGTCCCGGTTTTCCAATGTAGTTTATTTCATTGCATGGATTAAGTGAGCCAATGACAGACAATGTTAGCCGTTAGACATCATCAGCGAAGGTGGAGCAAACCGTTGCCAGTTTCTCCCGGCGTCGAAGAGAAAAAACAAAAACCTAAAATAACCCAAAGAAAAAAAAAAGTCGACGACATCATGGCTCTACTGCATTCGAGCTCAACCAACACGAGTCCGTTCAGTCCGATCCGTCGGAGAAGAGTCGGACCGAGCCCTAAATCAGCTTCGGCAAGGATCCACAGACACACGAGTTGACAAAACAACTAGAACCGATCTCGGAAGGGAGAAAAGCACAATTTCTACACCAGAAATTCTTAAAGATCTACGATGGACGACGGTTAGTTTCATTTCATACCCCTAAACCCCCCCCACGTCTGCTAAAGATGAGGGTTTCTGAAGCCGTTAAACACGCACTCGCCGGACCGTTGTTGAAGACTTCGAGAGATCGGGTCCAGACGGCTCAGAGGCCCAACACAAGTCACATGAAGGTTCTTTAGTCGAAATGGGGAAAGGGCCAAAAATCTAGATGTGGAACTCCAGGTGCAAAGTTTTTAATCCTCAATCGATGGGCTGTTTCACAGGGTTAAGACTTCACTCGTTCACTCAGGCCGTGTTCAGGAGGTCCTGGATGGCCTTCTGCTGAGTCTCGTTGAGCGCCGATACACACTGTGTCCAGAGTCCTCCAGAAACCTGAGAAAAAGACATGCAGCAGTCAGAGATCAGACACGGAAATACACGCAGCAGTCAGAGATCAGACACAGAAAGACACGCAGCAGTCAGAGATCAGACACGGAAAGACACGCAGCAGTCAGAGATCAGACACAGAAAGACACGCAGCAGTCAGAGATCAGACACGGAAAGACACGCAGCAGTCAGAGACACGGAAAGACATCAGACACGGAAAGAAACACACGCAGCAGTCAGAGATCAGACACAAACACATGGAAAGACAGCAGCAGTCAGAGATCAGACACAGAAACACATGCAGCAGTCAGAGATCAGACACAGAAACACACGCAGCAGTCAGAGATCAGACACGGAAAGACACGCAGCAGTCAGAGATCAGACACGGAAAGACACGCAGCAGTCAGAGATCAGACACTGAAAGACACGCAGCAGTCAGAGATCAGACACAAACACATGCAGCAGTCAGAGATCAGACACGGAAAGACACGCAGCAGTCAGAGATCAGACACAGAAAGACACGCAGCAGTCAGAGATCAGACACAGAAAGACACGCAGCAGTCAGAGATCAGACACGGAAAGACACGCAGCAGTCAGAGATCAGACACGGAAACACACGCAGCAGTCAGAGATCAGACACGCAGCAGTCAGAGATCAGACACAGAAAGACACGCAGCAGTCAGAGATCAGACACATAAATACATGCAGCAGAGATCAGACACAGAAATACACGCAGCAGTCAGAGATCAGACACGAAAGACACGCAGCAGTCAGAGATCAGACACGAAAGACACGCAGCAGTCAGAGATCAGACACAGAAAGACACGCAGCAGTCAGAGATCAGACACGAAAGACACGCAGCAGTCAGAGATCAGACACGGAAAGACACGCAGCAGTCAGAGATCAGACACGGAAAGACACGCAGCAGTCAGAGATCAGACACGGAAAGACACGCAGCAGTCAGAGATCAGACACGGAAAGACACGCAGCAGTCAGAGATCAGACACGGAAAGACACGCAGCAGTCAGAGATCAGACACGGAAAGACACGCAGCAGTCAGAGATCAGACACAGAAAGACACGCAGCAGTCAGAGATCAGACACAGAAAGACACGCAGCAGTCAGAGATCAGACACGGAAAGACACGCAGCAGTCAGAGATCAGACACGGAAACACACGCAGCAGTCAGAGATCAGACACTGAGAGATCAGACACGGAAATACATGCAGCAGTCAGAGATCAGACACGGAAAGACATGCAGCAGTCAGAGATCAGACACGGAAATACATGCAGCAGTCAGAGATCAGACACAGAAACACATGCAGCAGTCAGAGATCAGACACGGAAACACATGCAGCAGTCAGAGATCAGACACAGAAATACATGTAGCAGTCAGAGATCAGACACAGAAAGACATGCAGCAGTCAGAGATCAGACACAGAAACACACGCAGCAGTCAGAGATCAGACACAGAAACACATGTGAATTCTGCACGAGTCGACCTGGACGAAAAACATGTGCTGCTTGTGTTGGAAAAATACTAATATTAATCCTGCCTGTGCTCTGAAATGGCCTTAAAAAAAAAAAAAGAGGAACTATCATCATGTACACTGAAAATACATTTTAAAGCAGATTTAAAAAAACGTTTTTTTAATGAAATCTTTAAAAAACAATACACAATTCAACATTTATACGCATATAGCAAATATAAATATTTAAAAGCATAAATACATTTTAGAATATTTACATGCATAAACGAACAACTGAATATATTTATATTTCACTAGATCTTTACACTATTTATACATCAACATATCAAATAAAAATTTAACTACATGACTAGACAACTGAAATTAAATTTAAAAGCATACATTCAATATTTAAATGATATAATTTTATATACACATTTATACTGTACATGCAATATAAGAAAATTAAATACTGTATATGACTTGGGTGACATGAAATATATTTTAACACCACAATTTGCAACATTTAGATTTACACATTGCATATTTTAAAATATTGAATATTTGTATTTCACAAAATCATTAAGGAGCAAGCATAAACAATTTGATCTTTACAAGCACCAATAGAACAATGAGAAATATCTATTTGAAATGAAAACAAATGCTATGCTAGGATTTCTGAATGCTAAAACTACGTTAACAGAAATATCTATATAAATTGAACGTAAAAGGGCTGATTTATATATTTGATAAACATGCATTTTTATATTGCAAATCATTAAGGCATATCTGCCATTTTTAAATGGATGAGCACCAATATAACAAATACAAATAGTAATATTCACCAAGTTATTAATGTTATGCGTTTATATATTAAAAAGGAATAAATATACTAGCCACGTCACTCATTCTATGCAGAAAGCATTTTTAATTCAGCATCAGTCTTTCTGGTGTTAGTCTGTCTGTACGTGATAAAGCAGTCTGTTCATATCACATGACGTTACACTTACTTGTACTTGACGAATAACGCAGGCCAATCGTTTGCTGCAACCGTCTTCACCTTTAATCGATTCATTCACAACACCGTCAGCGATGATGGTGAAAATCTTGGGAAGGTTCGTATTATCCGGTCCAAGAACGATGGGATTGTTACTGGAGGAGGAAACAAACATTAAACTCAATCTGCATCCAAGACTCCCAGCGTTCCCGTCGGCTGACAGACACGCACCTTTCGATGAGGTCACAGAGATAGTTGAACGTGTGGACCGCCTCCTCTTTATCCTCGTTGAGTGGCAGCCAGGACAGCCAATGAGGGAGGATCTCGTTGACGCTGACGCACTCTGGGCGGTACTTCATGACTTTGGCCACAGCAGAGATGCAGTTCTCCGTGGCGTTGACGTTTTCTTTCACTCTGGATTCTGGAGACTGGATCACAGCCACAAGCAGCGGGACGGCCTCTGGAAGAACATAATATGAGGAGACCTATGATTTCCACGAAGCAGAACACCATCCCAGAACCCACTAATTAACTCAAGACGCAGATGTCATGACATTTGGCTGATTTCGGAGGAATAAATCAAGTGCAAAAATACTGCATCATAAATTCAGAAAAGTTTAGACTCAAATTACATTAAAATGCAATCCAGGAAAAAAAATGAATAAAACCTAAAAGTGAAGTTATTCAACTTTCAATAAATTTGGTAAACAAGTTTCATGATTTCACTTATGACATGCTCTTTTTAAAACCAAAAATTCATGTAATTAGAACTGAATACAAAAAAAAAAAAAAAAATTGAAAAAAGGAAAGAAAAATGTAAAAATAAAATTGGGGTAAAGGATTTCCCCCCAAAAAAGAAGATTACAATTGTATAAGTTTCCTGACTTTAATTACACATGCTTTTTAATGTTTACATTAAAAATGTGTTTTGTTAAACTGTACACGTTTAATGATTTCAATTAATTGGATGCGTTGTGATTACAAAAAATAACCATAAAACAGGAGGAAAAAAAAAAAAGTTATAAATCAGAAGAAAATTTCTAAAGACTAAATTTCAAAAGGGCCAAAAATATTTAATTTGTTTAACTTAATATACCATAATGTCAATATTTTGATTAAATTAGACATGATTTTTGATTACTAAAATTGAACCATTAGAACAGAATCCAGAAAAACTGAAGGGGAAAAGTGCAATCCAGGAAAATTCCCCAAATTAAAAAAATAAACTATTACTTGGGTACAAACGACTTTATATGGCTGATATTATGCTGCAGTGATATTCCACTGATGCTAATTACGCTGGAACGCATAGAGGACGTCCCACCTGTGAACGCAGGCCTGTAGCTGTCTCCTCCAAACTGAGCCATGACTCCGACGCCGTACGCAGCCGCCTGCCGCACCTCCGGGCTGGTGTCACACAGCGCCTGCATCAGGGGCCGCAGGAAGAACTCGGCGTATTTGAAGGAAGAAGGGCTGCAGTGCTCCACGATGTCATCGAATATACACAGACCCCACTGTCTGTCCGCCCAGGGTCTGTGAGGACACTGTCAGGGACACAACAACACCATAAACACCAAGAGTCATTCCACAGAAATGTCCACTTTTGAAACGGCAAGATGTCTTAATGTGCATTCATTTTTCTAACATTTAAACGTTATTACATTACTTTGACTGAATGCACCTAAATAACAGCTTAATGATTTTTATTATATATTTTTGTGCATTTAGTTATCCATGAGGAAGGTGACACCAGAGACAGTTTTCATGAATAATGTATTCTTCTGCAAGATTGTCAATCATGGTACAAGTGGTTTCATTCATTTTCCATAACAATAAATAGGTCATACCAGTGAGTTCAGCTAAAAGCTTCTTATGAGATTCTGATAACTGAAAAGACACAGTTGGACTTATCCTGGGTCTTCCTTCCATAGATATGTATAGATGCCCTATTCGACTGCTCCAGATAGGTTGACGCGTCCACCATCTTGGAAAGGTCAATTTGACATCATTCACCATATTAAATCAATGAATACTCAAACATACAAGCGTATAACTTGCTGTTGTAGACGCAGTCAACTCAAAGGTTCGCAGACTTTCCAAAAATGGTGGATGGCTTGCGTATCGCAGCCCATAGAAACAGTGAGGCATCTACGTATATCTATACTTTCTTCACAGATCTTCAGGAAACCGAAAGGAGGAAGTCAAGTGATGTCATCAGTGTGATTTTTATTTCAAATTAAATGTTTTGTTCAATTTTAACACCAGAGACATAACTCCAGATTTCATTATTTATTTTATAATATTTATTCAGCATTGTTGTTTTTTATGCCATTTACATATAATAGTTAGTTTATGAATTGTAATATTCTGTTCGAATCGATATATTGTTTTATGTAATTCAATTATTTTAACGTGTATTTTAATCATCTTTTCAGGGTGACTTCTGTCCAGGGACTATGGACGAGCAGCAGTGGTTTATTTGTATTTAATGCCATGTCAGCATCTTGAGCTATTTTCATGGCAAAAACTATATATAAAAAAAATACAATAAAACAAGTCATTACACGATTTTTTTGGACTATAGGTTTAAAAAATAGCTAATTCTGGTAGATTTACAGAAATGTTTTATTAATGAACAACGTCCCGTTACCTAAATAAATAAATGTATTGTATTTTAAAATGGAAAAACCTGTTTTTGACCTCAAAATAAAGCACATGGTTGCGAGGACGAGCAGTTTTGTGGTGCCTGGAATTCTATATAATTCATTAAAAAACATTCTTGATGGCTCAAGAAGGTGTAATTGTTCAAATAACAGTTTCATTTTAAAATAGACACCGTAACCCTAAAGTGTTGAGGAGATCTCCATAGAAGCACCCTTAAAACCCAGCTTATCAGCAGAGGACTTACGATGAGATTGACGATGAGCTGCAGCAGCTGCTCGAACCACGGCAGAACCTGCTCTCTGTAGCTGCTGAAGATGGAGTGCAGGACGTCCGACACCTTGGTCAGGATGTAGACGTCGTTATCATCCTGAACACAGATCAAGAGCAGCTTCATTAGTGATCTGAATCGCTTGGAAGAGACGCGTGTTAGATGAGCTGCGCACCTCGTCTTGTAGCGACTCCTCAACCTGCTCGTCATAGTCTTCATCTTGTCGCTTGGCTGCGGAGAACAATTAGAGTAAAACTTCACAAACCTGTATGAGAAGATTTATAACGTCACCTAGACAGACATAAAGAGTGTAGTTGGCTGATAATGGCAATCCATTAGCCAATCAAAATAGTTTAATCCTTTCATTCTCCAAAAAAACATCTCAGAATTACAGCATATAGTAAATCATATTTTTGCCAGCTGTCATTAATCAGAGGCTGTATTGTACAATTGTGCAAGTTTCATGAGTACAATTAATTACACATACGGTTTGATATATATAAAAAAAAAAATATATATATAAACTAGGTGGAACAATTTTTCTGAATTTTTTATATATATATATATATATATATATATATATATATATATATATATATAATATATATATATATATATATATATATATATATATATTAGCAGACTGAATTGGTGCGGGGGGGGGGGGGTTATACGGGTCTATATCTTTTTAAAGATACGTTTTTTTTTTTTAAGTTTCATAATAGATACACTTTCCGATTTCTAAGATTTAAATCAACTTAGTAAAACCGAATCCAGGAAAACAAATTATAATTTGAGAGCATTTTTAAAAAGTGAAGTGAAAAAAAAAATCCATAAAAATGAAAAAAAATAAAAAATGAAAGAATGAATCCAGAAATGTGTATTTTGTCCTCCGTAAGATCTGTTTTTGAAAAATAATTCTTATTAAATCAAGGATGCACTAAATTGATCAAAGGTGAAAGTAAAGGCTCTTGTTCAAAATATTCACTGTTCTTTTGAACTTACTATAAATCAAAGAAAGCTGAAAAATAAAGTTATCAAAATGTTTCAAATCTTCGGCAGCACAACAGTTTTCAACATTGATAGTAAAAAAAATATAATCCCAAATTAACAGATATTCACATAGAAAACATCCATTTCACAATTTGTACTGTATTTTTATGCCAATAAACATCCTCTAGTAGTTCCTCACCTTGCCTGGCCTCCTGGTTTTTAAAGTGCTCCTCTAGTTTGCCTTTCAAAATGCCGCCCAGCTCCTCAAAGTGCTCGTTACTCAGGCATCCTTCTCCCATCAGCTCGATGCACTAACGAGAGAAGACATTGATTTATGAAAACACACAAGCAGCGTGTAACTGGTGCAGGGAACAGCCGAATGAGCCGGTGAAGTACCTTGGCAAACGAGTGCATGATCTCTGACAGCACGTCTGAGTCGGGTTCGGTGCCGATGGATTTGATGAGAGCGTCACACATGAAGTGCCACATCTGCGTGAGGTATTCTGGGCCTCGGACCCGAGCGCACTCCAGCAGGAGAGGCATGGACTCGGCCGCCGCCACACGCACACGTGAAGCACACGTTAAGGATGCTAACAGAGTCTCAGGTGCGAGAACAATCATCTCGGAACAAGAGTTGGAAAGTGGAGAAACATCAGGGTTATTGTACTTCTAAAACAAACATCTCTTCCACCTTTATTTGACCTTTTAACTCTAGCTGTCTATTCTAATTCTATAAAAAAAGCCCTCTAACACTAGCTTGCTCTATTCTATCGGTTTTTATTTATATTATAATAAAAAACCTTGTTACGTGTACTGCGTTAAGCTAACTGAGACTTGTTCTAGCGCTTGCATATCATTGCTTCTGTAAGTGGCTTTGGATAAACGCGTCTGCTAAATTACTAAATTTAATGTACATAAACTTAAAAATACACATTTACAGTTTCTATATTTCTGAAAGTGAATCAGGTGTGAAGTTGTGCATTTCTTATTTGTGAATGCTAAACCGTATGCTATAGTCAAAATAAATATAATTTTTTTTTGAATGTCTAATTTTATTTTAGCACTTAAAAAAAAGAAAATTGATGCCTTTGGAATAAACATGTGAACTGATAAAATACAAATATTTGTAACTACATAGACATAAAAAAAAAACTAATGACATTTACTAAAACCAAGTCAAATTAAATGACAGCAATAAAAAAAAAATCTTTATATTTACAATTTTCAAGTTAGTAATTGTGCGTTTGTCATTTTTATTAGGGTTTATTTTTTTAAATAGTTCCCTATTTTATTTTAGCATTTTATAAAATAGATAGTTAAATAGCTAGTCACGCCCACAGACCGCTGGATAAACGCATGGTGCATATGGCACAAGTGGAAACACTTCAGGAGTGTCGAAGTAGTCGTCGGATTGGTTGAATTCTACAAGATTTTCCGAGAGAAGTGTGTAGAGTTGAAACAAAAATGCCGTGACACCAAACTCCTCAAGAAAGCAAGCCGCTGCGTTTACAACCGACCAGCGCATTGCAGGATCAACTAAACACTGGCTTTTCAAAAGTATGTGAAATATTAAAAGTTTGCGGCATAGAATCTATAAAATACCTCCGAGAGTCAGTTATTGTGGAGATATTTCAACGCCCCGAAACATGACGCTGAACAAAACAATGATTGGTTGTTTGACATGTCAGTCAAAATTCCTGCCATCTATTCCAGACCTCCAGCCGTCAGTCTGGTTACACGAGACTAAATTATAATAACCCTGTCCTGCACTCCAGACGTCAGCATTAAAGAAAACTATCACACTGCACGATAATGAAGGATATCATCATGGAAGTAGAACTTCAGCAGAGGAACCATCAGCTTGACGACTTGCTCCGTGTACTCGACGAAACCTTCCTTCAGCTCTTTAGCATAGCACACCTGAGGAAAAACACAGATTAACTATATCCTCCAAGTAACTCAAGAGAAACATTACTGCAGCATGCCAGTCATTCGGTTCGTTGTAGGACCCAAAATATTTCTAGCCATGCAACTGCATTGTGTTTCCATGCATGTAGTGGTTTTATTCTTTCCAGACTCTAAAAGCATGGATTTGTTCATTTGGTGGCTCAGAGCATCTTAAAGTCAGACAGTAAGGGGTCACGGTGGACGCTGGTTCTCTGCATGTCTGGATGGACGCTCTACTCACCAGCATCTGGCACGCGGTTGCTTTCTCCTCCAGTCCTGCCGTCTTTATGCCAAAACTCTGCTGGTCTCCGAGATTCACAAACTCCCAACCATCATCTTCAGACATGTTCTCCATGTCCTGAGCTGTACGAGTCAAAGACGGTTAGTCTCACACATATCTGACACTATATTAAAACAACATCAAGTATGATAAACATGCTGGATGCAATGCTATTATACATTACAAATGAGATTTATTACATTTAAAAAAGTAGTCATCTTAATTTAAGTAAATCAGTATTTACTACACCCAATTAAACATTAATAGTAATTATACATTTTATTTTTTCATTAGTTATAAAATATAGAATGAGTTTAAATGTAACTACCACCAAAAGCAAACAGTCGTTTTAATTTAAACAAATAAAACAATTAAATTAATAATATTTACTACACCCAATTAAATAATGATATTATTATACATTAATAGTAATTATACATTTTACAATTATAATCTTTTTTATTAGTTATTAAATAGAACTTAAATTTATAACCTTTAAAATGTAGTAATATTTTCTCAAATGCTACTGTTTTATCAGTCTATTATTATAACAATAAATGTATTTTTTTTATATTTTACAACTAATAATAATAAAATAGTAATAGAGATTTATATAAATGACTACAACTACTGTTGTCTTATCATTTGTTACTAATTACTAAAGTAGTTGTAACTTTAAAAACAATATTTCTATTTTTATAAGCATACGTAATAGTGTTATATTATAGGTTGTCTTTAATCATTACTATTACTACAGTAGCTGTACATTTAAATCTAACTTTATTTATAAATATTATAAACAACAATAAATCTTTCATTACAAAAACATTAAGTGAAAGTCTGAATAAAAAAGTGCAATATTTCTCTCATGCACAGAGACATGTACAATATTTCTCTCATGCACAGAGACATGTACAATATTTCTCTCATGCACAGAGACATGTACAATATTTCTCTCATGCACAGAGACATGTACAATATTTCTCTCATGCACAGAGACATGCACAATATTTCTCTCATGCACAGAGACATGTACAATGTAATGTTTCTCTCATGCACAGAGACATGTACAATGTTTCTCTCATGCACAGAGACATGTACAATGTAATGTTTCTCTCATGCACAGAGACATGTGCATGTACAATATTTCTGTGCATGTACAATATTTCTCTCATGCACAGAGACATGTACAATATTTCTCTCATGCACAGAGACGTGCAATATTTCTCTCATGCACAGAGACGTGCAATATTTCTCTCATGCACAGAGACGTGCAATATTTCTCTCATGCACAGAGACATGTGCATGTACAATATTTCTCTCATGCACAGAGACATGTACAATATTTCTCTCATGCACAGAGACATGTGCAATATTTCTCTCATGCACAGAGACGTGCAATATTTCTCTCATGCACAGAGACATGTATTTCTCTCATATTTATCTCATACACAGCACAGAGACATGCACAATATTTATCTCATGCACAGAGACATGTACGATATTTATCTCATACACAGAGACATGCACAATATTTCTCTCATGCACAGAGACATGTACAATATTTCTCTCATGCACAGAGACATGTGCAATATTTCTCTCATGCACAGAGACGTGCAATATTTCTCTCACACAGAGACATGCACAGAGACATATTTCTCTCATATTTCTCTCATGCACATATTTCTCCGAGACAATATTTCTCTCATGCAGAGACATGTGCATGTACTCTCATGCACAGAGACATATTTCTCTCATGCACAGAGACATGTGCATACACAGAGACATGTACGATATTTCTCCCATGCACAGAGACATGTGCAATATTTCTCTCATGCACAGAGACATGTGCAATATTTCTCTCATACACAGAGACATGTGCAATATTTCTCTCATGCACAGAGACATGTGCACATATTTATTCATATTTCACAGAGACATCTCATGCACAGAGACATGTGCATGTACAACAGAGACATATTTCTCTCATGCACAGAGACATGTGCATACAATATTTCATGAGACATGTGCTTGTACAATATTTCTCTCATGCACAGAGACATGTGCTTGTACAATATTTCTCTCATGCACAGAGACATGTGCATGTACAATATTTCTCTCATGCACAGAGACATGTGCTTGTACAATATTTCTCTCATACACAGAGACATGTGCATGTACAATATTTCTCTCATACACAGAGACATGTTTTTAACCAGAGGAGTGTCTATGATGCCCGTGTAGACCGCTCACTCACTATCAAGCAGGGCCACTTCGGGTTTGATGGAGGCCGTCTTCATCAGCGGACCCATCACCACAGGCAGGTACTGCTGGAACTCCTTGCCCAGGATCTTACACATGCGCGCCCAGGCCGAGATCATGTAGGAGATCTGCAGGCACAAGACAGCAGCTCAAACACACAAGAGGAAGACTAGTATTGATCAGACTACATGTGCTCGGCTGGTGTTTACTGACCTGTGGATCATCATCCTCCAGATCATTGAAATCAGTCTGTGTCTTCAGAAGGAGCTGCATCACAGCGGAGGCATCCGGCATGAACTACAGCACAAATCATGTAAAGGGTTCAAATCAAGCGTTTACACAACCAAACATTGCTCAGGTGACATTCTACACTCAAGAGCAAGTAGCTCACATAAGATAAATGATTTAATGGGATGTATTCATTTATCAATATTTAAATAAACTGATAAATTATGTAAAATAGATCAAAATCAATGTATTTTTAGCTTTATTTAAATTTAAGGTGTAAATAATCAAATGGACCATTTAAATAAAAAATAATAATAATTTATGCATTGTTTTCAGGCTCTTTAATTTTCTCAAAGCCAGATAAAAGGTAGAAATAAAAATAAATTACATTTAATCTGTAATTTATTTTAAAAGTATAAAATAAATACATTTTAAATTGATTCAAAAAATGTATTAAAATTCACTAAAATATTTAGATTCAAATAAAAAAAATTAAAGCAACAAAATAATGCAAATATAAAACAATAATGTAAATAATAAAAGACCAAGTTTAATAAAAATAAAATGTGATCTATGATCTGCAATTTTTCCATTCAGAAGAGTAGTTGGCACAAACGAATTAATTGCATTTAATGTTTAAATAAATCGAAACGCATACATTTCACACTTATTTTGATCTCTATTTGATTCAATATTTTTTACTTTAATAGGCAAGTAAAAATTAAAATCAAGATTTTTTTTTTTTTTTTTTGATAGAATTCAAATAAAAAACTAATTAGATTAAATGCATTCATTCAAATAATTTAAAAAATGTTAATCAAATAAAACCAAAATGTACATAAAACAAGTAAAATATATTTTCCCACAATCTCAGGACGCACCTTCTCTTTGCCCACAGCCAGGCCGATGAGACTGATGCACTCGATGGTCTTTCCTCGGAGCAGGCGAAGCTCCTTCTGAACGCCGTTCTCCACGATGTGTTTGAGCGAGGGCATGAACAGATCATAGTACGGCACAAACTTCTCCTCGGCTGTATCAGCCACTGAGGCGATGGACGTCACAACCTGCTCCAGCACCAGTTTAGTGCCTTTCTGGATCAGCTGGAAGAATCAGAGCCAACATTACAGCACCGCCATGAACCAGACAAACACCGCAAGCATTACGATCTTCAACACGCTCACTCCACGTAATCACACAACTCCAGTGTCTGAATCGAGGGTCAGTTGAATTTCAATTCAGCAAACGCAATTCTGAATTGAAGCTGAACAGACCCTAATCCAGATCAAACTACATCTCACCGCGTTAGCTGTGTGCACCTAACGGAAGAGAAACAGATGGAGAAGCTGCAGTTTCCAGGCGCTGATTAAACTCATTAAAGGAGCAGCTTGGGATACAAACAGCCTTTAACGGACGTAATGAGACGCACCTCCTGGAGCTTGGCCACCATGATGACGTGCAGGTGCTGGACGAGGCTGTCCAGATAGGGGACGAGCAGGGTTTTAGGACAGTCCTCGGTGAAGTTAATGAGAGCAGCGGCGGCGTGGGCCTGGACGCGAGGGTTCGACTGATCCTCCATGGTCTGCAAGAGCGCCGAGATCACCTACAGAGCAACGAGAGATACGATGAGAAAATTACGCTTTAAGAGGATAGTTCACCCAGCATGTCATTTATCTGTAGCCAGGTGCAAATATGATTTCTATTTATTCATTAAATAAGAAACACCCTGGGTTCAACACTACAATTCATAATTATATTGATTTATAAAAAGAACAAAAAAGTCAGTTGATTTGATTAGAATAAAACTGAAGCTTTAATTTAATTAAAACCATTATTTTACTGTAAAAATTACTACTATTAAATTAAATATTATATTTGTAGTATTTAAAATAATCATTTATTACCATTACTACAAAATACTGATTTCTTTCAACTTATTATAAACATTACTAGATTTTATAACCACTAACAACAGCAAATCATTGTCTCTATTATTGATAATTAATAACATTAATTTTTTTACAACTATTGTTTGTTTTATTAGTATTTATATAGATGTAAACCATGAAAATTACTATATTTTTAATAAGCCAATGTTAATTTTACAGTAGTTTCAATAATTTATTAATATTATATCCAATAAAATTAATACATTTCTTTGCTTATTTTAATCACCACAACATTATATCACTATAGCAATATTTATTTAAATGTATTAGTACTACTACTAATAAATAACAATAATAATAATAATAGAGACGTTGTAGTTTATTAGTAATTATATAGATGTAAACCATGAAAATATCTATATTTTTAATAAGTGAATTTTATTTTTACAGTAGTTGTAATAATTTATTAATATTATATCCAAAAAAATGAATAATTTTGTTTTGCTTATTTTAATCACCACAACATATATCTATAGCTATTTATTTAAATGTATTAGTACATTATATCAATAATAATAATAATAGAGACTTGTATATTAGTAATTATATAGATGTAAACAAAAATATTTATTTTTAATAAGTGAATTTTATTTTTACAGTAGTTGTAATAATTTATTTAATTATAATAAATAATTAATTGAATATTTAATTTAATTACTGCTACATTATATCACTATAGCAATATTTATTTCAATTTACCAGTACTACTACTACTAATAAACAACAATAATAGAGAAGTTTAGTTTACATTAATCAACTACTATTATTGAATAACCAATAATAAAAAAGTTACTATAACTCTTAATACAGTAGCGGTCAGTTAAATGTATTCATGCTGCACTGAAATATATTTATTAAAGCACAATTTCACTCTATGCTATACGCATTTAGCAAGACTTGATCAAACTACTTCAGAAGACTCTACCGCTTTTCTTTCCCTTTTTGGAGTAGCACCTTTCATTATATGAAAAACACCAACATGAACAATGTTGAAACCAGCTCGTGTGTCCAGTGAGAAGGAGACAGGGATACCTTGTCGTGGTACTTCTTCTGGAAGGTGGGGGCGAAGTCTGTGGCCATCTGTCCGATAGCGTTACAGGCGGCGTATCGAACCCTGGGGTGCTGCAGGGGGTTGGAATGAGGCTCGGTTTAGCGTCTGTACTTGTGTTTTAACATCAGAAATGAAGTGCTGTGATTTCTCTTACAGGATCCTGACAGAAGAGCAGAACGAAGCTGACGATCTCGCTCAGAATGGCCTCCATCTGCTGGTGACAGCCCTCGCCGATAGCAGAGAGCGCCATCAGACCGGCGTGCCTGTACTTCCAATCGGCTGAGGGAAATAAAACACCATGAACAATCATTTCTATAAACGCAATCTCGGTAATAGATCCTGACGCATCCACTCACGGTTCTGCAACATCTGCATGATGTGCTGTTTGATCATGGGAAGGACGATCTTTCCTCCGAGGCCACACGCGATCCTGTCCAGAGCGCTTTCACCCGCAACGGCATTACTGAACACAGACGCCATTACACTTAGAAATATCCATAATCAGAAACACTGCAGCTCTACTGCCAGCTAAAGCAATTACAGCCGGGTTTATGAAGCTACTAACAGACCAATTATAGAAATTAAGAAGTAAAGAAACAACAATGATCTTTACATGTAAATGTCTACATAGAGTTGAATTTGTAACCTTGCAAAGTTTGAAAAATCACAAATCAAATCTCCAAGAGTTAAAGATGCATTAGGATACTATTGTAGTTAACATTTTGAATTAGCCGTTATTTTAATATCCTCTTTTCATTTTAATAATTTCATGTGATTTTAGCAGTTTTTGGGTAATTTAATGCCTATAGTTTTAATATAAATGTTCAAGTTTATTTTACTACGAGTTAAGCTAAATAAAAAAATTGGCTCGTCAAATAGCTGAAAGAAAAAACAAGTCTCTCTCATATACACACACACACACACACACATACATATATATTACACACACACACATATGTATATATAATTATAATTGTTTTATGTTAATTATCATTGAATGTTTATATTACATTTTAATTTAAATGTGTGTTAATTTAATAATTTAGTTGTGACTCAGCATTGTTTTTTATTGTTTGCCATTGTTTTTTTAAGTAAAACTAAATAAATTATACATTTTGCCTCAACTATCTGAAATAAAGTATTTTTAAATGAAAGCATTTCAAGTAATATCTTTAGGGTTTTTGTATTTTTTTTTTTTTTTAAACAAGACTTATCTTAATTTTGCATCAAGAAAATGCACCTTGATTTAAAGATAGTTCAGATATTTGTATTGGAAAATATTTTTTTTTTTATTGCCATAACTTCGTGAATTTAGGACTTTCAGGTCCTTTTCAAAGCATTCATTTGTACACAGGTCTTAAAATCCACACAATCCCCCAGAGATCAAATCCTAGCGAGCTGCCCAAACAAACCATTTTCAGTAACTGGAAAATGCCCAGTATGCCAATTACCCAGAGACCGTGAAAACTTGCACTGGTCAGTTGCAGCTAAACTCTTAAATATTCAGCATGAGCAAACAACCGTCTGCTGCCCCCCAGAACAATATTACTGTACTTTATGTGATGCAAATATTAATCTCACCTGTCAAAATCATCATCTTCTAGTTCATCAGCCATGGCCCACTCCTCATCCTCCTCCAGATCCACCATCATACTCAACATCTGAGGTACTGAACATTTAAGAGCAGAGATTACTAAACTTCACAGCAGAAACAGACTATCTGGCAAGTAATTAACAGTGTTGGGAGAGTAGCTAATTAGCATTGCATCAGACCGATTGCTTCTGAACTGCAATCATTTTTACTTCACCTAACACGAATGCAAAATGTCAAAATGCACGGTACGGTGCATGGTACACGGTTTCACTTTCATGGGCTTTGACTCTGTAATTAGTTCTGTAACATACGAAGCGTTAAAGGTCTCTTACTGCTCTGAGCAACGATGTTGGTGTGTTTTCTCAGCATTGCAGCAGCGGTTTCAGACAGCGTGACGATGACTTCCAGCGCCAGCTGACGCTGCATGTTTGTAAGGTTGGTGTCTGCACACAACTGGAGTCAAAAACACGTTTTAATCAGATTATAACGATTGTTCTCCATCTATTAAAAGGTCACATGGTCTCTGTGCATCACTCTCAGTTTGAAAGCGTTTAGTCTGAGGCTCAACATGCCTTGAGAACATGTCTCTGCAACCGGGCTGTGGAAGCTGCATGGGAATGGCAACTTCCAAGCATTAAATCACAGAGATCGATATGTGCCTGTTTAATAAAACCTCATGGATCAGCACAGACGAGCTGCCTCGAGGAACCACCAGGCACAACTGAAGAGGTTAATAACGCAGGAGATGCATGCACAGTTTGGGATGAGCAACGGTCTTTAAAAGCAAACTCTTCTGCTCAAGGCTGCAGTTTTTGTTATCAAAAATAGACATTATTCCAATTTATAAACATTTTCTATATGAATTTATTTCTGTGATGCACAGCTGTATTTTCAGCATCATTACTCCAGTCTTCAGCGTCATCAGAAATCATTCTAATATGATGCTCAAGAAACATTTCTGATTATTATTAATGTTGAAAAAAGTTGTGCTACACAATATTTTTGGGAAGCAGTGATATTTTTTTTTTTTAGGATTCTTTGAATAAAAGTTAACAGTATTTATGAGCATTTAAAAAGATATTAAATTCACATTAACCTAGCATCCTTGCTTTATTAAACTAATATTGCACTGTCCCCAAACTTTTGAACACTAGTACATAGTCACAATAAATAAATGAACACATTAGAATGATTTCAGGAGGATCATGAGACGCTGAAGAAATGCAGAAAACTCACAGAAATAAAATACATTTGACAACATTCACATAGAAAAGTCACTTTAAATGTTTTTCCTCCGTATATTTCGATCAAATGCAGTCCGTTTGCACGCCGGCTCACCTTCAGGCTCAGTTGGAGAGTGGCTTCCAGGTTCGGTCTTAGGTATTTAGGGGCCGTGTCTGCAATCTCCACCAATGCCTTCAGCACAGAGTCGTCACCACAGTAACTGGACTCGTTCACCGCCTGAGGAGACAGAAAGATGCTTGTAGCAGGGCTCAACACGAACGACTTTCTACAGTTGTTCAGATTTTTACTTTCACTGCAAAAACACACACACACGCACGTTTTGACCCATAATTATACATGCTAATAAATAAGGTACCAGGGAAATTTCACACGGCAAAAACTACTAGGCTAACTAATATAAAGCCAGTAATATAATTTTCAAATTAACACATTTATACAATGCAACAAAACAAAGACGAATTAAAGAAACAGTGCTTTATGTTTTAAAAAGCAGTGCTCACAAAACCACTAGCCAGACGTCCCAGGGGCTTGTGTGTTTCCAGTCGGCTAGCTTAAATACAGGGCTCCCGCGGAGCCTTAAACTCAATTTAGTTGTATAAAATAAAAAGGGTTAAATACGTTAAATGGTATAAGAAAAGTCTTAATTATAATTCTGTTGGACACGGAAAGACAAGAAGCGTGGATTAAACTTCAGAAGTCAATGATGTGATTGAATAAATATGAGCGCTGCACATTTCTAAACTCAAAACGCGGTGCAGATGTTTTTAAGCGTCTCTGAAGGGAACCGTCTCTCCTCAGAAACGTATCGTTAGCATCCTCATTTCATCTTGCCTGTAATGCCCGTTAAAGCAGCGCATGAGCGCGGAGCTGCTGTGTTCAGCACAGCGGTTAACGCACCGGAGAAGCCGCTATTTGCTCCTAAAGCGCCACCTCGGGGCAGAGAGGGAATTACATTATGTTCAGATCAATGTGAATATCGACCCATGATTTTATGCAGCAGAGTTGCAAATGTTGAAAAGTTAATTACAGTTTTAATAGTTTATATTTATAAGGAACATTTATGTTTTAAATTAATATAAGAATATGTTTGACTTGTCCCTTTTCATAAAAATGGTTTAAAAGCTGAAATGCCATTTTTTTTTTATTTGTTTGTGTGTGAAAACTTAGCTAAACTGTAAATTATGTCATTTTATTGATTAAAATGTTACCATAGACATTGTCCATCCCCACTCATAGTGTTCACTTTACTTGTGCAGCTCTTAAAAACTTCATAAAGTGTCTTAATTATTTGTAAAAATTCAGCAGGTACCCTGTAAACAGTGAAATAAAATTATTTCATTGGTATTTGTGCATTGAAAATGTTTTTGATTGACATTTAGACTTATCTGATTTTATATATATTTTTTTTTTTTTGGTCTTTTATTTGGGCTAGTTAAATTAATTTTTGGGCCAAAATCTGAAGATTTGGAAATTTTGCGAAAAGGTAGATCTAACAGTATTATTCAGGTGCAGAAATTGAATAAAGTTATCAAAAGTAAAAACACAGTTTAGTCTAAATTAAATATAGTTATTCAGTCAAGAGCAGTGAGTTAATTTATTAACGTTAATGACAGACAGTAGCAGGTATATTAGGATGCGGTCACTTTAACTACCACAGATTCAATCATATTGAAACCGTATATTTTCCCAGGTGTTTGAGGATTCTCGTCAAGATGGTATTGGCCATTTTGATTATATTTGTGCATGATGCGAAACATGAATCAATCCGGATGCGTTGATCTTTCACTTGAATGGATTAAAATTTCTTGAATGTTTAAACTTGGCAAAACACGTGCGAATTATACATTTGATCAACTGTCTTCAGTATATAATGAAAATGATCAAGGTGCATTAAACTCAGTGTGCAATGGTGACCATACAAGTGTTAATATGCATGTGTCCTCAGCCCTTTCAGCTCTCCAGTGTGAACTTGGCAAAAGGGTACATTCAAAAACACCAAGTTACTGAAAGCCCAAACTCAAAGAGCTGACATGCATGTTACTGTGTAAAGGTGTCGTGAGCAGCTCTTCACCTGTAGGATGCCGGGGAGGAGGTCTGAGAAGTGTTTCAGCAAGGCTGTGTTGCTCTCATTGGACAGGACGAAGGAGGAAGCCGCACGTGCAGCCAGGGTTCGAATCTGAAAATGAAAGCAGTTTAAAATGAGGTTTATTCTGGTGCAATGTCACAAAACCACTTAAATAAAACCAGCACGACTTGTGACAAGGAGTCAAAGAACAAAAAAGCAGCTTTAGAAAACCAGTTCTTTGTGCATCACGTTTCATAAAAGGTTCATGAACCCTTTCATCAGGGTTAAAAGACTATGTATAGCAGGGACAAAAACACAAAAAAACTATGTACTTAAATACAAACAGAGCAAGTTCAAACTTGCTACCAACCAGTGAGGAAATCAAACATGCCAGATGATTTGTAAAGGTGGGATTATTTAGGCTCCTCACGATATGATCTTTAATGATTTTACCAACCTTGAATATAAAAACAAACTACTAATCTGTATGATTTGATATCCCGTCACATGACACATCAGGGAAAAGCACTAGAAATCAGGTCAACATACACCATTAAAGGGGTGAAACTAGTATTTTGTATTAATTTAAAAAAAATTACAAACGAGAGATTTAATGCATTCTTAAAAGCACACATTTGTAAACACAATATCAACTTAATTCTCAGTAAATGCTTCATTATTCAAATGATTTCTAAAGCGTCTGGTGATCAGATGTGTGACGGGGGACGCTAACGAGCTCGAGACGCTGACCTGTGGGTTTTCCTGATCCTGCATACACTGAACCAACATGCGCTTGATCACTTCCAGGTAATGCT
This sequence comes from Schizopygopsis malacanthus, assembly GCA_027474115.1. Taxonomy (NCBI): domain Eukaryota; kingdom Metazoa; phylum Chordata; class Actinopteri; order Cypriniformes; family Cyprinidae; genus Schizopygopsis; species Schizopygopsis malacanthus. The sequence continues at coordinate 39,831,748 of CM049871.1, forward strand.
GCTGCTGATTGCCAAAGATACCTGGGAAGTTCCTGTAGGAGCAGGAAACAGTTGAAAACCAGAATTGCACAGAATAACCCAATTCTGAATCAGTTCTGGGGAAGTAACCAAAAACCATAGTAACTTTACGCACCAGAAAATGTGCAGCGCTGATTCCCGGAGGCTGATGTCTTGAGAGTTCACCGAATCAAACAGGAACTTGAGGATCTCTGGCCACTGATTGTTGCCGTCATCATCTTGGGATAAAAACACAAGGTTTTAGTTCATGTCGACGTCATTTGGTTCGGTCGAACCTAAGAGTCAACTCACCGATGAGATTGCGAGAGAGCTCCGCGGCGATGTCGCAGACCTTCTTGCGGATGTTGGAGGAGCATTCGGACTGGATTCCAGCGAGCAGCTCTGTCTTGATGGCCGTCTGCACGTCGATGGCCAGGCTGGGATAGACCTCATCGAAAGACGAGGACAGCAGGCGCCGCAGCAGCACGGCTGCCATCTGCTTAACCTGTGGAGACACATGAGAGCATTACACAACTGAAGAGACGTGCTTTACAGATAAAGCCCAGGTTCAAATGTGGGACGAATCCAGCCGGCGGTACGCCTAGTGGTGACTGGGTAAAGTCGTCAGACACACAAAAAAAGTAAATAAAAAGTTGAACATGTCATATATCCACGGAAAGCGGAGATTCTTGTAATTCATTTTAAGATACAATAAACACAGCAAGTACAATCAGTGTCTTTATCAGACCACTTTTTGTTGACATAATGCAGACATGCATGATAGTGCAGACATACATAGGAATAACACAGTAGGGATGCAATATAACACCAATATAAGAAAAAACCCACTAATTAAATAATGTACTATGTACAGAAATAGAAATATAGGAAAAAAATGCATTTAGATTATAAATATATATGTAATTTTAAAAGTGTACACATTTTGGATTCTATGTATAAATGTGACTATAATGTGTTTATGCTTCAGTTACTATGTGCAGCAATTATTGACAGTGAATCTGGATGAGAAACTGAACAGCTCTAAGTGTGACCTTTCATTAGAGCCCAAAATGATGACTGTACATTAAAGCATTCAAGAATTACAGCATTGTATGTGTCGCTGTTACAAAGCGTCGTTTGGAGTCTCCCAAGTGTATTTTTTTAGGAAGCGTCTAGACATAAACATGTGTAAAACACTAATTGTCTAATATATTGTTTATCAAATGGTAGATTTGGCTTGGTAAGGCTTCATTCTGTGATCCCGATGTATTTTCCAGTTCATTCCTCCCAGCTATAGTCATCTGCAGGCTTCTGTTTACACAAAAAAGGCAGACGGAATTATTTTTTAATTTTTTTAGTGTATTCAAAGTGCTATGACTAGGGGTCGACCGATATGTGTTTTTCAGGGCCGATACCGATACCGATTATTACAGATCAAGTAGACCGATAACCGATATTTTGAACCGATATACGTGTCTGGTGTAAAAATGAAAATGAATGCCAAAATTAATAATAACAAGAGCGCTGACAAAAAAAACGTTCTTTAAATGCTTTTAAACATGTCTTTAATTCTGAAAACTGTTAATAACAACTACATTAAATAAACAGTAATATTAATAATATTAATAACAACATAAGTACAGAGATCACCCAGAAGCATTCTGTAAACATTTTGTAAAACAAAGTAAACGTATTTAGCGTATTGTGTGATTATTCTCAACAAAAGTTGTAATAATTGTTGTAGTTGTATTACGTATACAGTAATATATTCGGCTAAACCGAACTTATATTTTGACAGGTTGCCATGAGGACCTTTTAAGTTTCTGTAGCCTATGTATATATGATATGACGATCGTTTTACTCAAATTAAACGGTCAAATGCTCATCAAGTGACTCTCGGAGCAGTTCTGGGGATGTTGTTCATGTATTTATGTCCTCATTTATGCTGAAAACACCGCGAGCTTCACAGCTCTTCATGTATGTGTGCAGTAAATGAAACCGCACGTCTGTGTCATTCATTAACAAAGATGCAGAACATGCAGGATTCATATTTAAATAGTGTTTTTGCAGCTTAATATTTATAGATACTAGTCCATAGCGCGAGTCGATTTAAGTGTACTGACCTACTTTTGATTAATTCATCCAAACTTCGACACATTCCGTGACATTCCGCGTTATACGGTAAATTCCATTATATGACTGCATTCCGCGATTCCGCCCGCATTTTCCGCATCGCGGACATCATGGGTTATATTGAGGTGTTTTGCAACTTCAGCAACGTCTGCTGCTGCTTTACCTTTGAGAGACAACTGATGCGTGATCACTGAGGCAGCTCCAGTTAGCATGTGCTCTCGGTGTGAGACTGCCTTCAGTTTTCCGCGTTGATTGGTCGGACTCGTGACTCTCTACATATCAGATGAGCGGTGGGCGGAGATTGCTCTCAGAGATTGAGAGATCGCCTCACTCTCACAGAGTGTTGAGCTCAGACAGGCTGCATCGAGCCAAATAGTGCATTTAAACATTAAATAATTTCACCTGTATTATTTAGTCACCAATAAATAATGTCACCTGTAAATAATATGTTTGTTTGCATAAAAAAAAAATGGCCGATATCGATAATCGGTAAAATGCTTAATATCGGCGCCGATAATCGGTCGACCCCTAGCTATGACTCAATATCAGTAAGACTTAGTGATTCTGTCTGTTGAGAAACAAACCTCAGAGTGTCACCTTTCAAAGGAGACCAACACCATGCATATCATCCAAATGGCTCAAGAACAGCATGCAATTTACTTTGGGTGTGCCTTTTTTAGGCATTTTAGGCTAATTTGACAGGAATCGTAAAGGGTTAAAGTTTCAGAAAAACAAACCGATGAAGCATTAAAAGGAAGTCTACAACTGCAGGGTTGACTACTGACTGCAGCTTTCTGTCCAGGTGGAGACTCGGTCAAAAACAACTCTAGGCAGCATCTCGGGAGATAATTTCACACACATACTGCGCTATATAGAGTATTAGCATTATGAGAGCACTTGACTATGATAAAAACAGAGGGATGCACGAGGACTGTCGTACACTAGTTTCACACATCTCTAAACATCTGAGGTCTGGAGACCGAAATGAGACGAGGCCGTCGGTGAAGCAAAGGCTTAAAGTGCATTGAGGACAACTAGACAATGGGGCGGCATGTTTTAAGTAACCGCATTGTCATCTTGGCAATTTAAAACATTTGGGTGGTTTAAATGGTTTAAGATGGTCACTGGTGGGCTTTACACAATTTAACCTGTAAGCAAAATCCCCATTTAGGGATTTTGAGACTCACAGTTGGAAAAGACGTACCAAACAAAATTATATCAGGTGCTGACTTCAGTGTGCTACACACACACACAAGTGTATTTTTAAAGAAGACCCGTTGGGCTTTACCATCCATCATCCAGAGTTGATAATGCTCAAAAAAGATAAGTTATAGAGACTGAAGTACGTAAAAAAAAAAAAAAAAAAAAAAAAAAAAAAAAAAAAAAAAAAAAAGTACCACACTGATTGAAAAAAATAATAGTATTTAATACAGAAATAAGTCCTGAAGCAATCCAGAAAGGCAATGGGCTGGAAGTCACATGTTCAAATCTGAAGATACTATGAAAAATGAGATTCTTGAGACTATATATACCCCCCCACCCCCATATAACACTAGCAATTAAACCAAAACAGGTTTGCTGTGATGTTTTTGCACAGCTGCACAATAAAAAAAAATTGGATTGTAAATCAATACTAATAATTATTATTTTGTTTGTGATTGCTACTAAATGCAAAAATATATAATTTAAAATAGTACAACTGATGAAGTACGGTAATATTTAAGGCTGCCCTAGTTGACATGCTTCCCTCTAAAACACAGTACATAATATAAATTTCAGCCTTTAATTGATTTAAACAATTAAACATGCAGTCCTACCCAAACTCAACTACAAATTGTGAAACAACAGTTACCCTACTGGGTTTAAAAGAGGTTTACCGAGGGTTAAGTGTGCTGTGAAAGCCTGCCTGCTCTTGTAAGGTCAAAACCTAAACTATCTCAAGCTCTGGACGTCGCAGGTTAGTCTGAATAAGTTGCTGGTCTCATCTCGAGCAAGCAGTTTTTCCAGGAATCGAACCCGCTCACGGTCAGCACAACGAGGTTTAATTAACTACTAACAACATCTCAGCGGCCACGAGACAACAGCACACCATCTGACCCTGAGAGAGCAGGTATGAGGCATAATGGACGTGCAAACAAAGCACTTTCTGCCATTTAAAGACAGTGCAGAGTCTAAACGGATGCCTGGAATAAATATACAGCTGTGATGACCGTAAACCGACTCTCACGTACCTCCTCTGCAGCGGACACATCACGGATAGCCTGCAGTAAAAACGTGATCTTCGTCTGACCGGGGATGGTGTCATACGCTTCCTACAAGAACAAGAGAAGAAGTTAATGAGCACCATCATAGTTTATGCATATAGATGTTTGAAAGAGCTTTTAAGACAGAACATAAAGAATCAACTGCGGAAGGCATTCATTTTTTTTGCGATGCATCCATCATTTAATGCCCTGCTCCAATTTCAGACCTTTTAAGGCCTTATTTGTGGAATTATGACCTGCAAAAACCCTGAAAGACTCCTAAATATCAAATGTTTTAGCACAGAAAACATTACAGCTTTAAAAGCCAATTAAGTTCATCCAGAAGGAGGAAAGAGACCAACTAAGCCTCTTAAGATGTTCATTTTGCATGAGTGAAACAGATTCTTGGAGTCAGTTTATGAGTGACAAATGAACGTGGTTATGCGCAGAATGCACAGTGCAAAGGGAATGTGTAATCAAAAGGAGGAAGTCGCACACCTCAAAGCTTTTGGAAACTTAATAGCAATCATTTCATAGGACTGTCAGACATAAGTGACATCACAGCTGATTTCTGGGGCCAGTTGGCCCTTGTCACACCGTGAGCGTCTGGGTCCGTTTCCGCTGAGCATTAGCGTGCCGCTGGTCAAGCATTGTCCGTGCTAAAGGAAAGTGCTGACCGATGGCAGAGATAAGACCTAATGACCCATCCTGATCCACATAAGCTCAGGTTTGAACTCCCCACAGATAAAGAAGCGCCTAACAAAAGACTAGTCTGAACACGTGCCAATTTTTTGGGGGGGGGATTCGAATTTGCCGCGAATTTCGAGACGCTGGTGACCTTCCATGCAAAAGTGGTTTATATGCGTATTTAATATAATGATAAACTTAAAAGGTCCATGCGATTGAACGCACATCCCTGACCCAAATCCAAAGTGTGTCCATGACATGACTGTATGAATGAGCATCTTTTGTGATCAGCTCATCTCATGGCGTGAAGATGGGGTAAAGTTACTGTTTAATGAGTGAAATACAAGACTCGCCACAACAGCGACGATAAAGAGTTTTTAAATATGCATCAATCTTCTAAGAAACTAAGTTTGATTATCGCGTTGCTTGTTGACGGGATATAAAATCAAGTAAACGTATTTAACGTACAAACAAATAGCGTTTTTGTTTGTGTGGTCGGCGTTCATCGCTTTGACTGACAGTTCTCGGAAAATAAGACGCAAATGTAACTCGTTTAAAACCTTCACATGGCTGAAACACCGATTCAACGACCCGTTTGAGCAGCTCGAGCCGACCGACACCAGAGCCCGGTTAGCAGCGTCACAGCAGCCGCTGCTCGGAAAATAACGCAAACACGGGAAATACGTTAAAAGATTAAATCAGAAAAACATCTTATTGATACGCGTTTTAACCAAGACGGGACACAAAAACGTATTACACATGCTTGTGGTGCTGCTTAGGCCACGTTGATACGCAACGCACGACAGTGATGTCCGATTAGCGAACGAATCACTCAATTGAGTCGGTTCCTTTAAATGATTCGTTAGAACTGAGGATTTGATTGATTTATTGTGTGCTAAACCGAATTCAGTCTTTGTATATAGTGTGTAGAGTGAAAACAATACAAATTTGGTTGATATTTCTAACTACCTAGTCACAATCTCAAATTAATCCTTAAAGGAATACATAACATATCGCAATCAAATAATACAAAGATCATTGAATCCAAATAATAAATACAAAAATCACAATATACAATAATCTACAAAATAACGTAGCATACACCATAAAGGTGAATTAAGAGCCACACGATGAGCAATGTTGTGTAATAACTCAAAAGAACAGATTAATTTGTTTACGGAGTTGGTTCGTTGAAGCGAATCGACTCTCTGAAATGATTCGGAGCCACATAGCAGCAGCGCGCGCTTCACACATGTGCTGGGCCAGAGCGAGACTGAGCGGCCCGCGCTAAAACTGCGAACCGAGATTACGTTAGATTCCCCGACATACATCCACACAAAGCGGTCCCGAGCCGAATTCCTTACCTCGGATTGCTTCCTGACGGTGTTGTCAGGGCTCATCAGGTTGCTCAGTAAGAGGTAGAACTGCTGCTGCTCCGCCATCGCTGCTGGCTTCAGAAAGAGAGACGAGCGAATGAAAACCGGCAGAGGAAGCGACCTCTGACACCGGACGGCATGAACGCAGAGACGTGATTGGCTCCCGACGCGCCCTCTCTGCGCCGCTGATTGGCTACCACTTGTGAATGAGATTAAATGATTGGTTGGTTGGTGCGTTTGGCTGTCAGTCAAAGAGACGCACAAGGGACTTTGATATAATTCAGCTGCTGATCATCCCGTTGGCTGCGGAACGCGCGTAAAGTCGAAGTGGGCGGAGTCTAGACGGACGCAATGACGTCATTGCAAAATAAGGGTAACTGTGAACGCGGGAAAATATCCTGTGAAAAATGTTTAAAGGTGTGTCAAATATTATGATTCTGTATTTAGTGTCGTGTGAATGTGTCTTTTTAATTACTATATATTATATTAGTTATAATTAATAATACATATATACACTCACTAGCCACTTTATTAGGTATACCCGTTCAATTGCTTGGTAACACAAATTGCTAATCAGCCAATCACATGGCAGCAACTCAATGCATTTAGGCATCTAGATGTGGTGAAGACGATTTGCTGAAGTTCAAACCGAGCATCAGAACGGGGAAGAAAGAGGATTTAAGTGACTTTGAACGTGGAATGGTTGTTGGTGTCAGACGGACTGGTCTGAGTTTGTATGAGATTGTAAAAACGTTGCCTGGTCTGATGAGTCTTGATTTCTGCAGCATTCAGATGTAGGGTCAGAATTTGGCGTAAAGGACATGAAAGCATGGATCATCCTGCCTTGTCTCAACGGTTCAGGCTGGTGGTGGTGTAATGGTGTGGGGGGTATTTTCTTGGCACACTTGGTACCAATTGAGCATTGTTTAAACACCACAGTCTACCTGAGTATTGTTGCTGACCATGTCCATCCCTTTATGACTACAGTGTACCATCTTCTGATGTACTTCCAGCAGGATAATGCACCATGTCACAAAGCTCAAATCATCTCAGACTGGTTTCTTGAACATGACAATGAGTTCACTTTACTCAAATGGCCTCCACAGTCACCAGATCTCAATCAATAGAGCAGCTTTGGGATGTGGTGGAACGAGAGATTCACATCATGGATGTGCAGACGACAAATCTGCAGCAACTGTGTGATGCTATCATGACAATATGACCAAAATCTCTGAGGAATGTTTCCAACACCTTGTTGAATCAATGCCACGAAGAATTAAGGCAGTTCTGAAGGCAAAAGGCAGTCCTTTTACCGGATGTGCTACGATTAAGACCCCCCCCCCCCCCCCCCCCATTGCTTTTAGGACACACTCACTCAAATAGGAAAACACCGTGGCAGGTCTCGATTTAAAACTATGCAAATTCCTACCTTAGGCTATTTGTAAGTGAAATTAATCTCCAATTCTTCTTCTATCGTTTCAGGTTTATCCATATTTATTCTAATGCTAGAAAATGCGTCTAAGGATGGAACGCTACTGATATACATACACACACACACACACCATATTATATTATATATTTGGAGCTTCAGACTTCATGCCTTTGTTTTTGTAATGTTGCTGTTGTTCACAAGTTCTTTATTAAAAAAAAACAGGAAATTCTCGGTCATTATTCAATGTACAGTAGTTAAATAATATAGTAAATGATAACAAAATAATTTCAGTTGGCGAAATTTCCTAACGTTGAAATGTGCTAAAGAATATACTTTTTTTCATTATAATGAGATGAAGAGTTCAATTTATCATAAATAAAAGTCATTCATCACAAAATTAATAGTCTATTTTAAGTGATTTATCACAAAGAGTCTTGTTTTCTTGTCATTCTAGTATATTACATTACATTATATTACATTTATTATATATTTGTTTGTATTTCACTTTGCTGCTGCTCAGCTTCTCTTTTTATGTCTTGAATAACTTTTATTTTGAAGCCTATTTTGCATTGTTTGAAATGAAAATTAAATAGGCAAAATACATGTTCATACATCAATTTGCTCCATTAGGGCAGTACTAAAAATGGAAATGAATAAACATGTCTTATCCATCCTTTTGCAATGCAAGAGCTGTACAGAAATGCAAATCTTGAACTTTGGGAATCTGAGAATGACTGCTATGCTGAAGGAATAAAAAAAGTATATTTATTTTATTTTAAAATAAATAAAAAGGCATTTAATTGGCCACAAGAGGGCGCGAGAGAATCCCTTTGACAATCTCCAGACACATGCAGAGCCTTCAAAAACCATTTGTTCTCTTCTTCAATCACACTGAATGTCATTACACTACTAGAGAACAAAATGTCAAAGTCTCGTCTGTTCTTAAATGCTCATTAATCAACCCTGGCTGCACAGAAATGGTTGACATGACACAATGTCTGTTTACCCTTGTGCATGCAAGTAAATTAGCACACAATAAATGTTTGTTCTATTGCTGCTTATTCATGTTTTTATGGCTTTGTTATTTTGTCAACAGCTTTGATTTCCAAGCTCACAGCCTGTGAAGGGATGCATTGGGCTGACTTCTGGAAAGTGTCCAGCCTCTGCTTCCATAATGGTCACACACTAAAAAAAGATTATATTTTCTGAAGAGAATATGAGTGGTGCTTGCTAATGCGAAACTCTCCATTGCATGCTCCCGTCTTGTTCAGTATTTTCTATGCATGTTCTAAATGGTTGCTAGGGTGTTTCAAGGAGTTGCTAGGATGTTGCCATGCAGTTGTGAGGTAGGTTATATTTTAAAACATGATTTTTTTAAAGAGTTTTCGCTTTATTGCATTCCATATTTATTCTCATTAAACGATAGAGTTTGAGTCAAAAGCACAGATCGTTAGCTATAGATTTGTGTGTGATTGATAGAAAACAGATACACTGGAGCCAGGAACTGTAATGGTGAGTGAAATGTTTCTGAGCCAGGCCACATCAACTGACAGACGGAGAAAGCGGGGTCTCCCACGACCCTTTGCGGTGTGGGATGGAGATGTGGAAATAGCACTCTGCATTTTGGCAGCAGTCGAGTCCCTCTGGGGTAGTTTGGAGAGCGACCAAAGCAGAGTGGAAATAGAAGCTGGAAAAGAAAGAGACATGCGTTCTGTTGAGTAAAACTACACGTCAAGCCTCTACGGCTGAATGTAGGTTAGTGAAAGAAATCACTGTATGTACAGTTGAGTTTTAAAAACTACACAAATAAATGTAGTAATGCTAGGGAACATGCACAACACTGTAGCAACTTCACAAAATGTCAAGCAACTACTCAGAATACACAAGCCACATGATAAGTCAGAACAACTTAGCAAACACCTTAGAGTACTTTAGAAACCACAACACCCTAGCAACCACCTAGAGAACCAGAGCAACCCCACAACAACGTGCTAACAATTGCTCAGAACACATAAAGAACTATATAGCAACTCCTTAGTAACTGTGTAGCAAACGCTGGTGATAACCCAAAACATTCTAGCAACTTTATAGAAACACCTTGACGACAACCCAAAACAGCCTACTGTATAGAGACACACTGGCGACAACACAAAACAGCCTACTGTATAGAGACACACTGGCGACAACCCAAAACAGCCTACTGTATAGAGACACACTGGCGACAACACAAAACAGCCTACTGTATAGAGACACACTGGCGACAACACAAAACAGCCTACTGTATAGAGACACACTGGCGACAACACAAAACAGCCTACTGTATAGAGACACACTGGCGACAACACAAAACAGCCTACTGTATAGAGACACACTGGCGACAACCCAAAACAGCCTACTGTATAGAGACACACTGGCGACAACACAAAACAGCCTACTGTATAGAGACACACTGGTGACGACAACCCACAAACAGCCTACTGTATAGAGACACACTGGCGACAACACAAAACAGCCTACTGTATAGAGACACACTGGCGACAACCCAAAACAGCCTACTGTATAGAAACACACTTGACGAAAACAACTGTATAGCCACAAACAGCCTACTGTATAGAACACACTGGCGACACACTGAGACACACTGGCGACATCTCAAACATTCTAGCAACTGTATAGAGACACACTGACAACAACACAAACATTTGAGTAACTGTATAACAACAACCGGTCAACAATCCAAAACATCAACTGTATAGCAACACCATGGTGACAACTTAAAACATCCTAATAACTGTATAGCAATATCCTGGCAACAAGCCAAAACATCCTAGCAACTGCATACCGACAATCACAGAAAAACATCCTAGCAACTGCATACCGACAATCACAGAAAAACATCCTAGCAACTGCATAGAAATGCACTATACAGAACTCTGCACCCTAGCAAGTTTAGCATGAACACCAGTGACACTTTCTTATAAAAAAGTCAAAGTCTAGTTCATGATTTGGCATCTGTGGTCTGATATCTAATGTTACGTGTGTCCTTCAGAGACGTCTTCAGCCCTCGTCCTCCACAGCTGCCCAGAACAGAGGGGCTTGTGGGTATTATGTAATGTACGTGGGTGTGTTTGGGAGAACAGGACTAACAGGAGGGAAAGTATTTATGGATGAACTGTATGCAGCAGATAGAATAAAAATATTTATTTGAATCATGTTCTCTAAATCTAAAGTGTGCTTCATATATACTGTTACCCTCAGATACCGTTCATTTCAGATGGTTTCAGACTATTATACTATAGTGCAGTATACTACGTCATTTCATTGCACATTTCAGCAAATATAGAAGGTCAAAAATGTACTGCAGAAGTAGCATGAGTAGTAGTATAGCAATATCATGATATTCCAAATATAGGCAATAATAAATATATAATTTATAGCTACTGGCTGCTTTATGAAATAACACAAGCGCATCTGTCTGATATGCACGAGCAGTATGAGGTTTGAGGAAACACAAGCAGAATCAGATGTAGATTGTATCTCCAGATGGCGCACACCTGTGTGTGTGTGTGTGTGTGTGTGTGTGTGTGTGTGTGTGTGTGTGTGTGAGAGAGAGAGTGTGTGTGTGTGTGTGTGTGTGTGTGTGTGTGTGTGTGTGTGTGGGTGTGTGCTGTGTGTGTGTCTGTGTGTGTGTGTGTGTGTGTGTGTGTGTGTGTGTGTGTGTGTGTGAGTGTGTCTGTGTCTGTGTGTGGTGTGTGTGTGTGATGTGTGTGTGTGTGTGTGTGTGTGTGTGTGTGTGTGTGTGTGTGTGTGTGTCTGTGTCTGTGTCTGTGTCTGTGTGTGGTGTGTGTTGTGTGTGTGTCTGTGTGTGCTGTGTCTGTGTGTGTGTGTGTGTGTGTGTGTGTGTCTGTGTCTGTCTGTGTGTGTGTGTTGTGTGTGTGTGTGTGTGTGTGTGTGTGTCTGTGTCTGTGTGTTGTGTGTGTGTGTGTGTGTGTGTGTGTGTCTGTGTCTGTGTGTGGTGTGTCTGTCTGTGTGTGTGTGTCTGTGTCTGTCTGTGTGTGTGTGTGTGTGTGTGTGTGTGTGTGGAGAACACAAGATCCAGAGGAGAATGTGGTGTGTAAACATCACTAGGCCTGATGTGGAGTTCACAGAGGGAGGCAGTGGCACATTAGTTTTCCACTTATTATGTTAATCAAGGTTTCTGGCACCACAAATTGTTCCTAATTTCATTTTTTATGACTATTGTTCACTCCCTTACAAATAAAGAAATAAACAACCTGTTATGATTGACTAAACATTGCTTACAGGCACAGTTTAAATATTCTCGATAGGTGATGATATCACCCTGGCAACCACCCGAAACATCCCAGTATACATTACGCATATATGGAACACCCTAGCAACCACACAAAACACCCTAGTAAACACATAGCAACACCCTGGCTACATCCCAAAACATCCTAGCAACAGCATGGAAATGCAACATGCATGCAACCCTCTAGTAACCAAACATTTCACCCTGGCAACCAACCAAAACATCTAACAGCATAACAACACAGGAAACTCTAGCAAATACATAGCAAGACCCTGACAACATGCCAAAACATACTATCAACAGCACAAGAGTGCAAAATGCATGCAACCCCCTGGCAACCAACCCTAACAAACACATAGCACAACACCCTGTCAACCATCCAAAACATCTAGGTAACTGCATAGTAACATCCTAGCAATCACATAGCAATGTGCTAACAACAACTCACAACAAATAAGCAACTGCGTAGCAACACCCTGTCAATCACATAGCAACACCCTGGCAACAGACCAAAACAGAATGGAAGGTGCATGATGTAGTTACAATATCTAACCAGTAGGGAATAATAATATAGATCTATTGACTTTATGGCAGTTTTGAAAAAAGGAAAATCATAATCTTCTATGCATTAGTTCCAGTTCGTATCAAACACAGCTGAACCAGTCCAGCAATGTCTTTGAGTCCACTTATACATCACAGACAGGTGTGTTTAGAGCAGAGCTGGAGATAAACTCTGCATGAAGACGGACTGAAGAAGCAGGTTCGAATCCTCTCATCCAAGAGCTTCCCGACAGAGTGACTCTCAGCATGGAGACCCTTTGAAAGCCTTGCCTTTACAGCTGTCTCCACCCTCCACCACCACCACCAGCTTCAGATGCCCAAACGATGATCCAGATCAGCTCCTCAAACATCTGCACTTCATAAGGATCGATTTTCGCTTTGAAGATATAATTGAGTTATCAGTTTGAAATATTTGTCTCAGATTTTTCTCATAAAGTTCCTTTAGAAGTAACCAAATAATTGGATGAGAAAAAAATGAAGGTGCTGTATGTCATTTTATTGTTTCTAAAATAAAAACAGCCAGTTATACTAGTTTGAAATCTGTGTTCAGGTGTGTTCACCCAACAGTATTTTGAAACCACGGGTTGCCAGTTGCTGGAAAACACACCGTAATGCAGCCATAGAACTGGGACTACCCGACCTAAAAAACCTCGGCATCCATCTAACAATCTCTATTCCCCGAGCCATATTAAAACACGAATAAATCAACTCATCAAATTACTGTGTAAGGCTTTCCATTGCACTCGTTTCTCATCCTAAATCTGGCAACCCACGTTCGCATCACGTCAGAATTTGGACCGCAGTAGGTCAATTTCCACCGCTAGCATACTGCACCTTTAATAAAGTATTTTCCTCAGGAAAAACATCTGAGAAGCAGAAAACGTCAGCAAAATCCGCCATTTATCATTAGAAGAAACTGATGCATAACACATTTCTGCTATCTCATTTCCAACTTGGCTACGCACTGTATGAAAAAGTTTTGCATGGTGAGAACTATTCACATAAACACAAACTGTTAGCATCTGGGTCACAATAAAAAAATCACTTCACGTGTGCTGTACGCATGAACAATGCTCTTTCAGAGCAGTTCCAGGGCTTAAAACCATTTGATGGAAACGTTTAACTTCTCTGTGTTTTGGAGGTAATGGTCATAATTAGCTTGACAACGTCCCAATAACACTCAGCCTCTAATGAAGCATTAGAGAGTGATGGCTGTCGTACCGCACTAGCAGAATCAGCAGGATATTTTGGCCCTCTTTAGTGCAAATGATGTCTTTTAAAGAGCACTGACCGGGGCTCGAATGATGAATCATGGGAAGGTGTTTCCAGATGTGACCAGCTGCTGGTTTATGAAAAACGACACTATTCTGAAATCATTTATTATATGGTAGAGCTTTTTTTTAACCCTTGTGCTGTTTATTTTAAAACAAGAAAAGGTTTAGCATTTCTGATTCAGCGTAACTGATTAGTCGTCGTCCTCATTAACCTGAGCTCATGCACCTCAGTTTTTGAGTGAAAAGTCATTATCGGTGGATCATTTTGGCAATATAACCTCTAGAAATGAGATCAAGGAGGTCTATGATCAGTCCAGAGTGATAACAGAAACTAGCTTCTATGGGGAATAATGCAGATCCTTGCTGTTTCAAAGTGCCTGGAACACAATACAGTGGTCAAAAATCAAGTTGGCATATTTAATTACATTTTCATGTTAGTGTATATTCCAAAATATGTTTTATGTGAAGTGGTTTAACATCAAGTACAAATTCATATAATATAGGCTTAATATAATATACATATATAATAAGTCATTATTATTTTGAATAAAAAATGTGTTGACAGAAGTATGATAGTTGACCATAGTTTTTTCTGAGCCCAGTGCAGTGCTGTATTATTTTAAGGGGACGTTCACACAGAACACATCTTGTGTTTTAACCCCCGAGATGCAGGGTAGAAAAAGCATTTTTAAAAGGCTACACTTGTTCTAACTTGAGCACCATGTTTCTGGCAAAAACATGAGAAGCGAGTGCAGCGGTCAAACATGTCCGTCTGTCGCGTGTTTACATAGAACAACAATAGAAATGCAAAAACACGATGGAATAGAAAGGAAATCAGACACAGCGTGACTTGTATCACATTTGTCAGAGCAGACATAATTTAAATTCAAGTAAATATTTTGGCGGGGAAAATTTTCCTTCTGTAGGTTATGTATGAAGTCAGTGACGATTCAAGATCCTATATTCACAACACATTTTAAAGAGCATTTTTATAACCAGAATTTGTTTCGTCAAGACATATTTATAGCCAATGTTATGGATTTTTTTTTTTTTTACAACTCCTAAAGAAATGTGACCCTCTCTGTGCAATCCAGGCTAAAGTCTCAAAATATAATTATGAGCATTAAAGTTGGATTTCAAACATTAATTTCACTATGATTTCAATCTTTGGCATGGCCTTACTCAGTCAATTTTAAAGATATGAAGGTTACATTTTCACAGAATGTTCTTTACTTTATGGAGGATGATTTTATGTAGAAAACAGTAAATCACAAAAAAATGACTTTAGCTGGGTTTTCACAGAGAGGGTCACAAATATTATTTTCAGCATTTTGACGGCCCACATAATGACACTGACATTTGAACAATTGTGGTGAATTCTGACAAGAACATTGAGGCTTTACACACACATCAGTTCTAAAGTCTTTAGGACATTATGTGATATTTTCATTACGCTTTGAAAGTCTTACAGTACATTTTATGTCAGATTGTCTTTCTTTGACGAAGATGGATGAACTCATAAAGTCTTGTACTCTGTGTGAATCGTTTTTTGCTGTGATTGAATAAACCACGGTTCTCTTCCCTTCAGACACACACACTCACACTCACACACACACACACACACACACACACACACTCACACTCACACACACACACACACACACACACACACACACACACACACACACACACACACACACTCACACTCACACTCACACACACACACACACACACACACACACACACACACACACCACACACTCTCTCTCTCTCTCTCACACACACACACACACACACACACACACACACACCTCACCTCACCACACCACACACACACACACACACTCTCTCTCTCTCTCTCTCACACAAACACACACACACACACACACACACACACACACACACACACACACACACACACACACACACACACACACACACACACACACACACACCTCCTGTGTCCTTGCCTCCATCTCACCATCACTGTACTAACATCTCTGATTTACTGAACAGCATATACCATCACAATCCAGTTTACAGAGACCGTTCAAAACTACCACTACTAGAAACTCTAAATAAGAGCAATAGAAATGTCCAAACTATCCAAAACAAACATATTTGCTACTTCTTTTTTAAAAACCCAGGACACTTAAAGTCAACCTGGAATCAGAATGGACTCATTTGACTTTCTCTCATGTTTCGGTTTCATTGAGCAATTCATCAGTGCAATGTTTGTCTTTGTAGTAGCTGAGATCGTGTGAATTTGATTAGAAATGCTTGAGTTCTCTGACTCTTTGAGACATTGTCGAGGAGACTCCATTGAATGCCATTGCTGTGTGGGAGAAGAAGTGAGACATTAAAGAGTGTTTGAGAGAACACGACACACACCGCATAGCTCCTGTTTCCATGACACCCAGCGGTGTTTCTCATCACTGACGGATCTCGACGGAGGATGAAAGCCTGCTGTAGAGGGGGGGGAATCTCCAGTCAAACACCTCACTCACTTCAAACACAGCTAACACAACATTAAAGTGAAGCTTTACCTTCAGCTCTGGAGAAATGCAACACCTTAACTCTATTATGAGGGGAATGTGTGAAGTATATTCACTTATGACACAAAGCATCGTTATTGCTAACTGGAAAATATTGAACATAATTACGGTTAATTACAATATTCTGATATAACAATACTCTCTCTCTATATATATATATATGTAGTATGAAATAGAAACAATAAAAACTTTACTCTCTGGAGAAATGCAACACCTCTCTCTCTCTATATATATATAGTATTAAATATAAATATTAGATTAAAAACTAAACAAAAATATAGTATGAAATATAAATATTAGATTAAAAACTAAACAAAAACAAAAATTAGAAATGAAACAATAAGTGTTAAAATTACTAAATAAATAAATAAAGCATTTAACAATACATGTACTTATAACACAGTATGGTTAGTTAGTTAACTAAAACTTGCACTAATTATTTTAATTAAGTACATTAGATAATATAATAAAATAAATTAAATAAACTAAAGCTAAATAGAAACATTATAAAAATAAAATAATAATAAAAATGACATAACATTACTAAAATGAAATCTGACAATATTAACATAAATGCAAATTCCAAATATGAATAAATACTTTGAGTACATAAATAATACTACAATATCTCCGCTCTATGATTCTTGATTCTGATTGGTTAACAGACGGTCCACGGTGATTAATTAAAGGTTCGTTTGAGTTATATATAAACCACATACAACATCATTCACCGTCTGCTTGAATGAGAAAATACTCAATCTCAGAAACTGTTCGTCAACATTATCATAAAATACCACAGATTCAGAAATACAGTATACTCATACATCAACATGAAAACATGTCTCGAACAGCCAGACAAACCCAGGCTTCAGCTGTGAATAAGATCTTTATTGTAGTGAGAAATGAGCCCATATTCATAATCCATACATGTGTTAGAGGGTAATGTTCACTTAAAAAAATAGAAGATCGAAGATGAAAGTTAAAAAGGCAAACCCTTAGTTCGCATGGCAAGACATATCCCCCATAAATCCTTGAGTGATGTGTATGTGTGTGTTTTCTCATCTGCTGTAATATTCAATAAACAAGGATGTGTTAGCCATGCATATGAGCGCTAAATCAACATACTGTACGTCTGGCATCTTTATAAACTACACAACCATCTTGTGGTGTTGATCGTATGATGATGTGAGGGTTTAATAACCGTAATACCAAATGACCACAATACCAAACTTACAATATAGAGAAAGAAACATTAATATCTTGTACTCTATGATTAAATAAACAGAAACAAAATGACAAAAGAAATCCTCATAAACTTGAATAACAGATTTGGTAGCCTGTGACTCTCCTGAGAAGGATATGATGACACGATTTTGCTTATTAATATTTCTTGTCACTTTTGCTCAAGCAGATGAATCGAGGGACGCTTCTAAGTGTCCCGTACAAACTAGATGTGTTTCTGTACAACATTCACGTGTTTGACTGCATTAATATCGTTCAGTTAATAATCACATCTTCAAGATTAAAGGCCCTTTCCACAAATAGGGTACAAAATATTCATAATAAATATTCTTCCTCCACCTCAGGAGGTCATATAGTATGAAATAATTTATTTTAGGTGCATTTTTGTTATTTGATAACTAAATAATTTTAAATACATCTGAATTTTTATAAGCATAAACTACAGAAAAAATATTTTAAATTATAGTGATTTTAATAGTATTTGTTTCTATATTTAATTTAACAGACATTTATGCTTTTAAAACCTTGAAAGAATAGTTTATGTAACTCGTAGTGCTGTCAAACCATTATATATATATATATATATATATATATATATATATATGCACACACATACAGTATATATTTTGAAAATATTTCCATTTATTTACATGCATTTAATTCCATATACTTAATATTATATATAAGTATATTTAATATATAAACATAACATATTTTTCTTAAATATATACATGCATGTGTGTGTATTTATATATACATAATACATACATACAGTATATATATATATATATCATATATAAATATCATGTACACTAACTAGTGTAAGTATGTACTAGTATTATGTAAACTGCACTACTAACTAGTTTTTTAGTCTTTATTATAGTCATTTAATAACTCAATTAAATTGAATATTTAAATGGAATAAGTCACTTTGGATAAAAGCGTATGCTATGAATAAATGTAAATTGAACATTTTTATATTTAGTCATTAGATTAAATTAAGTCATTAAAAATAAATAAATGTTTAAAAAAATCACATATTTTTTATAAAATGAATTAATAATTTTCAGCATTTAATGAAATAGTAATTCAACAGATATATGATTTTAACTGCTGAATATAGTCTAGACCTCTGAGGTGTGAATTTTCAAGGGTTCGTAGAGATATTTGAGATGTTTAAAATGAAAATAGTTAGGTTAATTTAACAGTTTATCTAACTAGTTCTTTATTGCTTCAAATAAAACAGGACATCTGGACTCTTTTTGTGGAAAGTGCCGACAGCGTTTCATGACAAATACTGTTCCCACCCGATTCTAAAGCAAATCCCATGATTGTTTTACTACATTATTACAAAATACATAATTCAGTATTTGCAACATTCTATATCGAGGTGCTAATTAGAAACCACAACATAATCAGCTGAATATTCCCAGCAGTTTCATAAATCAAAACAGACACGACGTTACAAAAGAAAAGTGCTTCTCGGCATCCGATTTGGCTTCCTCAAAGAAAATGTCCCTCAAAGTAAAGCCCCTCATCGCTGCAACGGGACCCCGCGCTCACATCGAGCCGTCTGAGAGTCCCTCGGAGCAAACAGCGGGCCGCTTGGAAGAACTAAACTAGCTCATTCTGGCTCTTTATTAAAGTAATGGCAGTTTAAGACATCAGGCTCTATATGTGCAAACTAAACGGCGGATTCAACGCGATCGAGTCAAACTTAGAATGAAGACATGCGGGGAAGAGAAAGACTCAAGTTTGGTGCATTTTTAACCCCTTTGACTTTTTTTTTTTTTACAGTTTCTTGTTTATTTATTAATCATAATTGTGTTGAATTAAGGCATTTACACACTAGACAAAGCTTTGCCCTTTGCGATCCGTTTTGGCGGGAAACGTCGGGTCATAAGCGGGAAAACAGCGAACTGGATTTTGCCTCACTTGAGCTGAACGGATGCTAAAAATCCCCCCAACAGCACTTTCACAAACCCTGGGATTTACAGTAAGGTTCTCTTCCAGTAACATTAACAGAACGTCCATTCAAAGTTACATGGTCTATAATAACATTCACAAAACTTTAGCTCAAAATCCTTATTGACATGGCTCATGGAACATTCTGAATCTTTTTTAAATGTTACACTTACGTTTTCAGAATGTTCAGAGAACATTCAAGAGTAGCGTTCCCAAAATGATCAAGTGGAACATTCCCTTAATGTTTTCTGTAACGTTCACATAACCCAGAAAAAAATAAAAAAATTCTGAGAACGTTTTTTTTAGAAACGTTATTTCTGAAACTAACTTTCTTCGTATAGAGTTATTTCTGAAACTAACTTTCTTCGTATAGAGTTATTTATGAAACTAACTTTCTTCGTATAGAGTTATTTCTGAAACTAACGTTCTTCGTATAGTTATTTCTGAAACTAACGTTCTTCGTATAGAGTTATTTCTGAAACTAACTTTCTTCGTTATAGTTATTTCTGAAACTAACTTTCTTCGTATAGAGTTATTTCTGAAACTAACTTTCTTCGTATAGAGTTATTTCTGAAACTAACTTTCTTCGTATAGAGTTATTTCTGAAACTAACGTTAGAGTTATTTCTTCGTATAGAGTTATTTCTAACTTTATTCGAAACTAACTTTCTTCGTTATAGTTATTTCTGAAACTCTTTCTTCGTATAGAGTTATTTCTGAAACTAACTTTCTTCTCATAGTTATTTCTGAAACTAACTTTCTTCGTATAGAGTTATTTCTGAAACTAACTTTCTTCGTATAGAGTTATTTCTGAAACTAACTTTCTTCGTATAGAGTTATTTCTGAAACTAACTTTCTTCGTATAGAGTTATTTCTGAAACTAACTTTCTTCGTATAGAGTTATTTCTGAAACTAACGTTCTTCGTATAGAGTTATTTCTGAAACTAACGTTCTTCGTATAGAGTTATTTCTGAAACTAACGTATAGAGTTATTTCTGAAACTAACTTTCTTCGTATAGAGTTATTTCTGAAACTAACTTTCTTCGTATAGAGTTATTTCTGAAAGTTAGTTCAATAATGTTTGTAAAATGATAAAATGGAACATTCCATTAATGTTTTCTTTAACATTCGCATAACCAACAAAAAAATGGGGAGCTAACAAAAGTATGTTCTAAGAACGTTTTGGGAACATTCCCATCACATTGTGAAAATGTTATATGTTAAAATGCAAAATGATCAAATGAAACGTTCCCCTATTGTTTTCTGTATCATTCGCATTATCAAGAACAACTGGCAGCTAAAAAGTTGTGAAAACAATGTTTTGCTAATGTTCCCATGACGTTATGAACACGTTTTTCCTAAATGGTCTCTGTACATTCAAAACATTCAATTTTTTTATGATTTTAAAAATATTCTTTCATGGTCATGCAAACATTTAATTCTGCACACATTAAGGCCCCGTTTACACTAGTGCGTTTTTGTTTTACAATGGCGTTTTATAATGAAAACGATCAACGTTTACACTGGCGTTTCAAAAACGATCTCCGTTTACACTACACAACCGAAAACGCACGTCACGTGACCATTCATGCAGGTACAACCATAGATATGTATAGGTAGACCCAATTATTTAGATGGCGGACCGCGTCTGCGTGCTTGGAGCGGTCGAATGGGGAATCTACCTATACATATCTATGGTACAACAATGAGCATGAGGTTATTGTTTACATGGTCATAAAGGATACGCAGAGAGAATGTGGACAGCCACGGCATCGTTTTCAAAAGTTCCGTTTTGGGCCGTTTACACTGAAACGGGGTCTGCAGCGTTTTCAAAAGTCTCCTTTTTGGTCCGTCTACACTGAAACGCTACCCCAGAGTTTTCAAACTAAAATGGGGTCTGCAGCGATATCAAAAGTCTCCTTTTTCGACCTTGAAAACGCCGGAGTAGTGTAAACGATAGGCGTATCCGTAGCTAAAGTTATGCGTTTTAAATGAAAACACACTAATGTAAACTGGGCCTGAGGGAATGTTACTTTTGAATGTTCTCTAACATTCCAAATCAAATAGTAACATTTAAAAAAATTACAAATGTTTCCATGATTGATGTATAAATAATATTTGTTTTTGTGCAAACATTCTGAGAACATTATTAAAGACCAGAGAACTTTGAACGAACATTCTATTAATGTTACTGGAAGAACGTTTGTTAATAACGTTGAGAAAACCTTCTGAGAACCTTCCCTGGTGGCTGTGTATGTCTTTGCAATGCAAAATTCCCATTCAAACCAATGGATCTGCCGCATTCTCTAGTGTGTAGACGCCATTCATGACGTGTATGAACACCACTCTAGTGATGAACCCCTTTGAGAACCGCGTGTGATTGTGAGGGGTTATTGTATATTGCAGGAGGAGCAGCACGGGTCTTCCTTATCCGGCTGAGAGGCGTAGTCCATCTGCCTGACTATCTCCGAGAACAGTTCGTCCACCATGGTTTTGCTCTTGGCTGACGTCTCTATGAACGGGCAGCCCCATTCTTCAGCTAGAGCCTGACCCTCGCTGGACGAAACCTCACGCTCGTTGTCCAGGTCCACCTTGTTTCCCACGAGAATCACGGGCACGCGCTCGTACCTGTGAACATACGAGACACGAGAATGAGCCAAAGCTTCAGCATTACATGACAATGACAACGCATTAACTGCAGTTGTTTCCGAACAGGTTTCCTAATAGTTTTACTGCATTCATTACCCTCATCTGCAATTGGTCAGGAAAACAGACAGTCCCGCCCCCAACTCATGTCATTGGTTGAGTCAACAGAACAATGTTTTAAAAGAGTAACAATGTTTCACTCTTCAGAAAGTTAAACTACCAACGACACACTTAAAGTGAATGTGCACATTGTTATTAATCAAATATTTATTAAAGTATTTAAATGAATATTTAAATGTACATTCATTTACACATATGTGTATTCATATACACATACATAATCATAAACAATATTTCTGTTACTACTTCTACAAATTTGAATCAAACTTCACAAAAATGGGGTCAGATGATCTTCAGACCAATAATAACACATACTGGTCAAAAGTTATAATCATAATATTAAAATTACTCATAACATTTTAACTAGAAATATAATGACCAAACACGTCTACTCAATTTGAAAATCTACTCACAATTAATGCTATATACATATATATATTATAATCATAAATCTATTTCAACTACAGTTAAAAATTTAGCTTCAAACAACGCTATTACAATATAAAATCTATGCCGTGAATCGTTCCTTAAGAAATAGGCTAAATAATTATTAATTAATTACAATATTTTTTTAATCAATCAATCCTTTAAATTGGAAAAGAAAATGAAAAAATTAAAATATATTTTTCACCATATTTCAAGTAGACAAAACTTTTTTAAACTTGAAATGGCATTAGCTGAGCTAATTTTGCAATAAAAATAACATTATGCTGATAAAAAATATTAAAATAATATATTTTACACCATTTTCAACCGAAATACATGTATAATTACCAAAAACACTTAATTTAATAATTATCGTTAAAATATGCCAATGATCACCAACTGATGAATAATTGGCTCAAGATGAAACAGTTCCACGTGTTTTCTTTACCAAGACTGATTGAGTTCATAAGAGAGCACTTCGCTCCAGTTATTGAACCACCATCCGATACCTGAGGTCAAAATAATTAAAGACCACGCAAATGTATTTGTCTTCTTCCCAGCGGCACTAGCTGTGAATCATGCCCTCCACAGACTCTGAGTCAGAGCTAGCGCTCATCAGTATCAGCTTGATATCAGCTCTAACTAAAGGAGGAGGAAGATCTTCAGAGACTGGAGAGACTCATGATGAACATCTCAATGACTGCCAGAGGAAAACATCACGGCTCTTTTTAATAGCGTCAGACAATGAAGAGACTGAGCATTCTGGTCTCGTTAACTTCTGTATGTCTTTCTGTCTGACACTTAAGTGACTGAGCATTCTGGTATCATTAACTTCTGTATGTCTTTCTGTCTGACACTTAAGTGACTGAGCATTCTGGTCTCGTTAACTTCTGTATGTCTTTCTGTCTGACACTTAAGTGACTGAGCATTCTGGTCTCATTAACTTCTGTATGTCTTTCTGTCTGACACTTAAGTGACTGAGCATTCTGGTCTCGTTAACTTCTGTATGTCTGTCTGTCTGACACTTAAGAGACTGAGCATTCTGGTCTCGTTAACTTCTGTATGTCTTTCTGTCTGACACTTAAGTGACTGAGCATTCTGGTCTCATTAACTTCTGTATGTCTGTCTGTCTGACACTTAAGTGACTGAGCATTCTGGTCTCATTAACTTCTGTATGTCTTTCTGTCTGACACTTAAGTGACTGAGCATTCTGGTCTCATTACTTCTGTATGTCTTTCTGTCTGACACTTAAGTGACTGAGCATTCTGGTCTCATTTACTTCTGTATGTCTTTCTGTCTGACACTTAAGTGACTGAGCATTCTGGTCTCATTAACTTCTGTATGTCTTTCTGTCTGACACTTAAGTGACTGAGCATTCTGGTATCATTGACTTCTGTATGTCTTTCTGTCTGACACTTAAGTGACTGAGCATTCTGGTCTCATTGACTTCTGTATGTCTTTCTGTCTGACACTTAAGTGACTGAGCATTCTGGTCTCGTTAACTTCTGTATGTCTTTCTGTCTGACACTTAAGTGACTGAGCATTCTGGTATCATTGACTTCTGTATGTCTTTCTGTCTGACACTTAAGTGACTGAGCATTCTGGTATCATTGACTTCTGTATGTCTTTCTGTCTGACACTTAAGTGACTGAGCATTCTGGTCTCGTTAACTTCTGTATGTCTTTCTGTCTGACACTTAAGTGACTGAGCATTCTGGTCTCATTAACTTCTGTATGTCTTTCTGTCTGACACTTAAGTGACTGAGCATTCTGGTCTCGTTAACTTCTGTATGTCTTTCTGTCTGACACTTAAGAGACTGAGCATTCTGGTCTCGTGACTTCTGTATGTTTGTCTGTCTGACACTTAAGAGACTGAGCATTCTGGAATCATTGACATCTGTATGTCTTTCTGTCTGACACTTAAGTGACTGAGCATTCTGGTCTCGTTAACTTCTGTATGTCTTTCTGTCTGACACTTAAGTGACTGAGCATTCTGGTATCATTGACTTCTGTATGTCTTTCTGTCTGACACTTAAGTGACTGAGCATTCTGGTCTCGTTAACTTCTGTATGTCTTTCTGTCTGACACTTAAGTGACTGAGCATTCTGGTATCATTGACTTCTGTATGTCTTTCTGTCTGACACTTAAGTGACTGAGCATTCTGGTATCGTTAACTTCTGTATGTCTTTCTGTCTGACACTTAAGTGACTGAGCATTCTGGTATCATTAACTTCTGTATGTCTTTCTGTCTGACACTTAAGTGACTGAGCATTCTGGTCTCGTTAACTTCTGTATGTCTTTATGTCTGACACTTAAGTGACTGAGCATTCTGGTCTCGTTAACTTCTGTATGTCTTTCTGTCTGACACTTAAGCGACTGAGCATTCTGGTATCATTGACATCTGTATGTCTTTCTGTCTGACACTTAAGTGACTGAGCTTTCTGGTCTCGTTAACTTCTGTATGTCTTTCTGTCTGACACTTAAGTGACTGAGCATTCTGGTATCATTGACATCTGTATGTCTTTCTGTCTGACACTTAAGTGACTGAGCATTCTGGTCTCGTTAACTTCTGTATGTCTTTCTGTCTGACACTTAAGAGACTGAGCATTCTGGTATCGTTAACTTCTGTATTCTTTCTGTCTTGGGCAACACAATGAAAATCAACTTAAGACAATGCAAGACTTGTATTATATGGACAAGAAATAGATATAGATCTCAATATAATATGTATGTTTATATATATATATATATATCAATTTAAATTGTATTTATTTGTAACATTTTATTTATCGTTTGTTTGTTTTTGTCTGATAAGTCATATTTAATGTAATATAATATAATTCATTTATTTTAACAATTTATTTTAATAATAATAATAATTTATTTTAAACGTTTTTATTATATTATATACTATTATTATATTATGTATGTTCAAAATGTAATGTATTTCTGTGATGCGCAGATTCATTTTCAGCATCATTACTCCAGTCTTCAGTGTCACATGATCTTCAGAAATCATAATAATATTCTGATTTGCTGCTCAAGAAACATTTCTGATTATTATCAATGCTGAAAACAGTTGTGCTGATTCATATTTTTGTGGAAACTGTAATACGTTTTATTTTTCAGGATTCACAGATGAATAGAAAGTTCAAAAGAACAGCATTTATTTGAAATTGAAATCTTTTGTAACATTATACATGTCTTTACTGTCAGTTTTGGTCAATTGAAATAATAATTTGAGTACATGTCAGTAAGAACTGCTCAGCAGCAGACAATCACTAGCCTCCTTCACATCATGTTGCTGCATCTAACGGTTGAGCGTCACACATCGGCGAATTAGCGAGGGATGGAGGTGTGAATGATGAGTGGGAGTAAAGCAGCGCACAGATGAAATGTCATCTATTGGTGGCGAGCAGGCGAAACGCTATTTATATCCAGACTGACTCGAGGGAAGTCTGAGGCTTTTTGAGCAGATCTGGTTTTGTCGTATTCATGACCATACGCTGCTTCAGCTCATGTACATCACACCGTTTACAAGATGAGCATTTAGCAGCGGGAAACCCCGCGATCTGAGAGAGTGCACTGTTACTGTGAATGCTGACATGTCCTATATTCAGTGCGTACATGCTTTAATAAAACAATAAAGCAGGCTGGAAAAACACTGGCCATTCAGACAGTTAATGAAGCAACAAAACTACTTTCCCAGCAGGACTCATGAGAAGGATCTAATGTATTTAATGTGTGCCTTCTGCTCTTCATTTTCTTTCAGAAGTGCTCACATAAGCACTATACACTCACCGGCCACTTTATTAGGTACACCTGTTCAATTGCTTGGTAACACACATTGCTAATCAGCCAATCACATGGCAGCAACTCAATGCATTTAGGCATCTAGATGTGGTGAAGACGACTTGCTGAAGTTCAAACCGAGCATCAGAACGGGGAAGAAAGAGGATTTAAGTGACTGAACGTGGAATGGTTGTTGGTGCAGACGGACTGGTCTGAGTATTTCACAAACTGCTGATCTACTGGGATTTTCACACACAACCATCTCTAGGGTTTACAGAGAATGGTCTGAAAAAGAGAAAATATCCAGTGAGCGGCAGTTGTGTGGATGAACATGTCTTGTTGATGTCAGAGGTCAGAGGAGAATGGACAGACTGGTTAGAGATGATAGAAAGACAACAGTAACTCAAATAACCACTCGTTACAACCAAGAGTCATGCAGAATACCATCTCTGAACACACAACATGTCGAACCCTGCAAGCAGATGGACTCCAGCAGCAGACAGTTACCTGGTGCCGCCTGGGTGTCAGCTCCGTTCATCCTGGAGTTGTCTCAACGGTTCAGGCTGCATGGAAATGGTTGGTGCAATATGGTCGTCGGGTAAAATGACTTCCCCTTTGCTTTATGGGACCATGGCTGATTGGTCACTTACGGTAGTCTACACGTAGATTGCATGTAACTTGAGCATCTGTAGTTAAATGCCCATTGTCATACCTGAGTGTCTACACACATTGCTGGACGTGGCTGTTCCATGTTCTGGCGTCCTTACCATGTTACTACCAGGTAACCATCTTCTTGGCACACTTTGGGTCTCTTAGTACCAATTGAGCATCGTTTAAACACCACAGTCTACCTGAGTATTGTTGCTGACCATGTCCATCCCTTTATGACTACAGTGTACCATCTTCTGATGTACTTCCAGCAGGATAATACAATGTCACAAAGCTCATCTCAGACTGGTTTCTTGAACATGACAATGAGTTCACTTTACTCAAATGACCTCCACAGTCACCAGATCTCAATCCAATAGAGCACCTTTGGGATGTGGTGGAACGAGAGATTCACATCATGGATGTGCAGACGACAAATCTGCAGCAACTGTGTGATGCTATCATGACAATATGGACCAAAATCTCTGAGGAATGTCTCCAACACCTTGTTGAATCTATGCCACGAAGAATTAAGACAGTTCTGAAGACAAAAGGGGGTCCAACCCGGTACTAGCAAGGTGTACCTAATAAAGTGGCCAGTGAGTGTCTATTATTATTATACTTTATATACAAATAAGTACTATTACACACACACACACATATATTAGTGTTGTCAATTAATCGTGATTAATAGCATCCAAAATAAAAGTTTTTGTTTACATAATATATGTGTGTATACTGTGTATATTTATTATTTATATTTAAATACACACACATACAGTATATATTTTGAAATATTTACATGTATATATTTATATTCATATAATTGATATTATATAGAAATTTTGTAAATAGTA
>CM049871.1:39867511-39877511 GCA_027474115.1 Schizopygopsis malacanthus
AGATATAAACTCAGAGTTAAGAGAAAAGTCAGAATTGTGAGATATAAACTCAGAGTTAAGAGAAAAGTCAGAATTGTGAGATATAAACTCAGAGTTAAGAGAAAAGTCAGAATTGTGAGATATAAACTCAGAGTTAAGAGAAAAGTCAGAATTGTGAGATATAAACTCAGAGTTAAGAGAAAAGTCAGAATTGTGAGATATAAACTCAGAGTTAAGAGAAAAGTCAGAATTGCGAGATATAAACTCAGAGTTAAGAGAAAAGTCAGAATTGTGAGATAAAAACTCAGAGTTAAGAGAAAAGTCAGAATTGTGGATAAAAGTTTATATCTGATAATTCTCAGTTTAGATCTCAGAACTCTGATTGTTCTTTCTCAGAATTGAAAAGTGTATAACATGCAATAAAAAATAATCTGAATTGTGAGATAAGTCACATTTACCTTTTTTACTTTCTTTAATACTTTGGTGGAAACAAGCTTCCATAAATGCGGGACATAAAAATAGGAGAGATAAATGCACAGTTGCCATAATATCTCAATAAACCCAACATGCATGTGTATAAACGATTAAGCACCAAATCAGTCCAAGGGCACGTTACAAAAGCCTTTTCTGCATGAAAAACTGTCAAGTTACTGCATGCAAATATGGCTAAACTCGAAATGACGTTTTGTCATGAATGCCACTGCAATTGACGTGTCATGATGTTTACCGTGGTAAAGAGGCTGATTACTAGTGTGAAATCATCACCTGAACAGGTAAACCTACTGTTCATAATCACAGCATCATGCAATACATAAGAGTGCTTTACTATTCAAATGCAACAGTTATTACCCCGGTCACGAAAACCAGCCAATGCCAGAAGACAATATGAGAAAAGTGCATAAATAAGAGCGTCTCATAGCGAAAAGCTTTCTGATCCACGGTTCTGACGTGATAATTCAGGCCCTGCTTTACCTCACCGTCTGATTTTAATTGTTCTGTAGGTGTCGTTTATGAAAGCAATGTGGAACACACAGCATCTGTTTCGAGGCCTTAGGTTAAATTATGGAAATATTAGAATAGATGCAGCCTCCCTTTGGACTTATTATTAACGGCTCACTAAAGATACAGTATTATATGATTTCACACACGCTCAAGTCTTTCCATCCGCTTACATCCCTGCAAAGCTGAGCTCACACAGAAAACAAGCTTGTCAGAGTGAGCAGTACCATGGTAAAATGATGGTATCAGATGTTAATGCCTTGGTACTTTAATATTTACCACAATACATGTCTTCAAACATGTTAATATAATTGTTTCCATACGTTTATTGTATTTACCTTTGCATTTACTGTGGTGGTACTATGGTAAAATGATGGCATGAGATGCTAATACCATGGTACTTCAATATTTGCCATGCTACATGTCCAAAAACAAAATTCATACGTTTTTTTAATTTATAAAAGTACTGTAGTACCATAGTACAATTATGGTATCAGATGTTAATACCATGGTACACAACTAAAACATGGTAATATCATTGTTGTCTGTAAGTTTAGTATGTTTTGCCTTGAATTTACTAAAAGTGCAGTGGCAGTACCATGGTAAAATGATGCTATTACCATGGCACTTTAATAGGCTATTTACCATGGTACAAACATGGTAATGCCATAGTTTTACCATTGTATTTTAACATTTACCATGGTACAGTACAAGACTAAAACATGGCAATGTTGTTGTTTTTTGCCTTGTTTAAAAAATTATAATTTGGCAGTACCATGGTAAAAGCATGGTATCACAAGGTAATGCTTCAAATAATACTATGCTGTGTTGATCATGAAGTCAGATGGCTCAGTTACCATCTGGTACTGTGGTAGTACTACGGTAAAATTATGGTATCAGATGTTAACACCGAGGTACTTCAATATTTACCATGGTACATGTCCAAAAACATTACAATACCACCATTTTCTGTAGATTTATTGTTTTTCATTTTGAATTTACAAAAACATACTGTGACATGGTTCTTTAACACGGCATACTGAATGATTATCAAATTATATAAGACTTAGTAAAGGTACCATAGTAAAGTGATAGCAGCAAATGCTAATACACTGTGACACTTTATTATGAACCATGTCCAAAAAACATTTCTGTAAGTTTAATGGTTTTCGCCTTTAAGTGACACAAAAACTATGGTAATAGCATTGTAAAATGATGGTATGTCATGGTTCATCCTGCTAAAATGATTG
The DNA here is from genome assembly GCA_027474115.1 of Schizopygopsis malacanthus. Classification (NCBI taxonomy): domain Eukaryota; kingdom Metazoa; phylum Chordata; class Actinopteri; order Cypriniformes; family Cyprinidae; genus Schizopygopsis; species Schizopygopsis malacanthus. The sequence goes on from CM049871.1 coordinate 39,869,740, forward strand.
CACATTACCATGTTAGCCTCAAAGAATAGCATGGTATCTGCGTCTTACCTCTTCACCCTGATGATCTGGTCTCTCATGGGCTTTATATCTTGGAAGCTCTGCTGGTTGACCAGGCTGTAGACCAGGATGAAGCCCTGGCCGTTCTTGATGTAGAGATCCCGCATGGACGCGAACTGCTCCGTCCCCGCCGTGTCCAGGATCTCCAGCACCGACGGCGACGAATCCACCTCGATCTCCTTGCGGTAGAAGTCTTCGATGGTCGGGTCGTACTTCTCGATGAAGGTCCCGGTCACGAACTGGACCGTGAGAGCGGATTTCCCGACTCCTCCGCTTCCCAGCACCACCACCTTATACTCGCGCATTGCGCACGGATGCGAACCGACGTGACGCGCCTAACAGTGTCCAAACCGATCAGATGCGACGGGAAACTTGCCTTGAATATCGCAGAAGTCGAGCAGACAAGGAGCCATGGCTGGCTGTATTGCAACACTCACCATTGAGACAAATAACAAAGACGCACAAAGAGCCAATGCGCGGACTTCATGGCATCTCTAACCACCTCGAATAGCCAGAACCCAACAGCTGCTTGGAGAAGCAATCGTTTAACGTGCATTTGAGGTTATAAAAGCGCGTCTCGCCCCGTCAGGAAGAGCATCACGCGTCCCCTCCGAGCGTCATTTGGAGATCCTTAAGGACGCAGCTGCATTCCAGAATAGCTATTCTTCTGCATCTTCCAGCATCCTCAACCGCCATACTCTCGGGTGGAGACCTTCTGAAGCCAGCGCACACCGTCTCGGATCGAGGATAGGAGTTTTGTTGCGGGATTGAGGCGCTGGGCGACCAATGAGCGCTGTAAGCCACGCCCGCTTGTCTTAATAAGGCCATGTTGAATGTGGTGGGCGGTACTTCCGGTCTTACAGCGCCAGCTGAGCGACCAATGAAGGACGGCGACAGGGAGCGTGTCCATAAATGATGCTGTTCCTATGGCAACAGCTCGTCGCCTGCATCAGCACCTGAAATAGAAAGCATCAGGGATGCGGCCATTATGTGCACTGATGGAGGTCTGCAGCGGTTCTTAAGTATTTGAATGTCGTTCATTAAATTAGATCAGTCATTTAGTCACATAGCCTTTATTTATTTTTTTAACACCGCATCCAGTATTTTAGCATCACAAACCGATCAATGTTTTGCTTGAATAGTGTGCTTTCTTGACACAAATAAGTCTATTTTTTTATTCTGTTATCCAATACAACGATGTCTTTATGTAATCTACAGGGTTGTGCAGTCCTTACCTCTTATTAAATGATCCATCTCCACACGTCAGGCCTAGTTTTCATTAGAAAGCGACAGCAGACGTGAAGCCGGCTTGAGTTACATCAGCGGAAACTCATATCTGTAATGCATCAGCGGTTCATGGAGAATACATATCCAATAAAATAATTAAAACCCAAATGAGTCGTTACCAATCCCGTGGTAGCTATAGGAATTACACAAGCTAATTATATTGCGTTTCTACAATATACATCTATTTTAGAAACTTCATTTTTCTGTGAGATTGCTTTGCAACGATTGTTGTTATTGAAATAATCTTGAATTGACCTAATAAATCAAAATGAAATTAAAGTGCATTGATCCAGAGATTAGCTCAGCCAAAAATACATAATGTTTTTGATAAATCAGTAATTATTTGTTCACCATAATGTCCTTCCAAACCGGTTTGTCTTGTTCTTCATGCAACACAAATCAGAATCGGTTGGTTGTTTTGTGTGCAAGTAAAATGAATGATTACACTATTAATATTAATTTGTGCATTGACTATTCATTTTAATTGTGAGAAGTAATCACCTAGATTCAGCATGATATCTATAGTGTAGTCTTGCACAACTAAGACCGCTCAGTTTGACATTATTCAAACAATACCATGGTATTCGTGTCACAGTAATGATGTACCATGGTATAATATTGAATGATAACCATACTCATATACCAAAGCATCACTATTACATACAGCATTTTAACAGTTAAAAACAACTGGAGACAGAACATTTACACTTGGTCAATAACAGGGTTATTATAGTTAACTAAAAATATAAAATACATGATAAATGATAAAAACAAGGGGACATTTCTCATTTGAATTTATTTCCAATATTATAAAAAAATAAATAAAAATTACAAAACGAAATAATGAAATCAAATTAAATTAACTCAAACTTGAACTGAAATTTAAATCAAGACGGAAAGATTAAAAGAAAACAACAATTCAAAATAATAATTAAAAAACCTATAAAACTATAAAAGTTGTTCAAAAACTGGATGAAACTTGGCTTCTCAAAAAAAAAAAAAAACATGGTACAATCCTCAAACCAACGTTTTACCACGGTATTCATGTCTCACACTCATGCTAATGAAACACAATCAAGCATTAAAACACACACCTGTCATTTTTGTCTTGCTTTATTCATTTTGTCTCAATAGATTTTACACTATTTTTCTGGAACCAAAAACATTTGACTATATGACATAAAATAGCACATAATATATATGCACAAATAAAACATTTCAAATGGTTACATGAAAACTAAGATTATCCAAAGAGGGCTTGGTTTATCATTTCCTTCTCGTATTATCTCTGTGAATGTGTGTGTGTGTGTGTGTGTGTGTGCTACTGCATTACTGATGGAAGTCAAGCAGCACAGCGTAAATACCCACAATCCCTTGAGAACTGTGTCTCGTCACAAACCAGGAAAAGCATCAACATCGGTGACGATGCTTACAAAGAATAATAATCATAAAAACTCTTACATTAGTTACAGGTATAGCATATATTGATATATAAATGGAGGTGAGAAGTAAGTTCAGCAGACCTGTTGACACCTTAATAGCTCTGAAACACAAAAGCTTCAACGATGGACTAAAGGTAAGGCAAAGTGTTTGGATACGCTGTGTCTGCTCAGTATAACTGATTCCAAAGTGCTTTTTCACCATCAGTCAACCATTGCTTTGTCCATCAACTCATTACGTTTGGGGTGTAAAAAATCCCAAATTAAGGACAACCTTTACTTTCATCCCATGTGCAGGTTTTTTTATAGTGTAGATAGAAACATTCAATATATTCATTTTTATTTTCTCAGGTAAAATTGAAAATAACTTCTTAAAATACCATGCAAGATGCTTACTGGATATCGAGTTCTCTGGTTTAACTAAAGCAATAAAACAACCGTCATTGATTCGTGTTTCATACCATATTCATTGTGCATCGCTTTTTGAAATCCTACGGTTTACGTGAAATCAAAGTGCAATCGTTAATTCGGTTACGTTGTTGAACAAACCAGGACAACTTTCATAAATAATATTTATCGTGATCATCACGAGTACTTGAGATCCTGTGTCGATCTAAAACGGGGCGCTAGAGTCCTTTCTTAAGTTACGTCACACTATCGTATCTGTGAGTATTTACTACTATCTTAAATGTTATACCAATAAAGAGGCCGTTAAATGCTACCGAAAAATCTCCTGGTAATATAATCTCGACATAAAATATTAAATGTTCCAATATCTGCTTTACAATCTAACGTTGTACAGTGCTCTAGAAAAAAAAAATCAAATTAACCATTACATCATTTACAAAAATACCAAAATTTAGTATTCACAACTTTTTAGGTTGCCACGGTTGCAACAACTTAATATTATTATTATTATGAAATAACTATCATACTACAGAGTTAATTTTTTTCTTACTTTTTTTTTTTTTACATTTTAGTTTTTTTTTTTTTTTGGTAAAACATTACCTATACAATAAACATTTTTACATAACACAAGCAATTCTATAGCCTCACTTACACCACGACGCGGATCCCAGACGAGAGAGATCTAGAAGCGGCTCCTGATTGGCCGAGGACCGCTGCGCGTAGCTAAGCCTGGCTTAATAAATTACATTCATTTTTAAAATAGGTTACACCATTGTTCTGTGTTCTAGTATTTAACAAAAACTAAATAAAGAATGACAATAAAATATATTGAAATCACTTTCCACGTCAAAAATTACATTAAAACTGTAACTTTTGAGACAATAGCGAAAAAAAAAACAACCTTAAGGAAACAAAATGACATGAATTTAAAACTAAAATGCTAAGACCAGTGCCATATTCCTGCGAAACCAAAAGTCTCTTGGTGGATTGTCTGTGTTAATCGAGCACCATAACATACATGATGCTTCTGATTGGATCGGTAACACACTCGCACGCAGATACACACGCTTCACCCATCACACATCAGGGAGGAAAAGAAGGCCGTGTGCGCTGTTCCAGGTAAAACACCATCCAAATAAAAACTAAACGATGCTGTTAGATGATTTGTTATAATAAGAAAATAACAGATGTGTTTGTTAAAGGAGCAGTTCACCCAAACAATTAAAGTTTGCTGCAAATGTTCTCCGAGATGTAGATGAGTTTGTTTCTTCATCAGATTTGGAGAAATGTAGCACTGCATCAGTGTCTCAGCAATGAATGCTCTGCAGTGAATGGGTGCCGTCAGAATAAAACATCACAATAATCCACAGTCCATCAGTTAACATCTGGAGAAGACAAACTGTGTTTTTGAGAAACAAATCCATTATTAAGATGTTATTAAAGGGTCATCGGATGCCCATTTTACACAAGTTGATGTAATTCTTCAGGGTCTTAATGAAACGTCTATAACATACTTTGGGTAAAGTACAGCTCACTCAGGGGGCGGGTCTAAGGTAAGACGGGCTTGTCAATCATCTATCATGCAAACAGAACTACAGGAATCTCAGAACAGCCTGATTTGAGAAAAGGGGTTTTAAAATAGGGATAACAAAACAAAACACAGGGTGGTGATTTTTATCATTATAGGATGGATGTGTACACGCACTTCAAACACACATTTATGTTCAAACAACTTGAAAGGTGAATTTTGCATCTGATGACCCCTTTAACATCAAACCATTGCTTTTGGTTAAAATATGAGTCCTTAATAGCAGTAACTCCAGTGAAAAAGTCCATCTCTTGTTTCTCTCACAACAAAATCCACCATATATTTGTTTAGAGCTGTTTTGGCTGGTAATCTGTGCAGATTTCTCTCCTGATTCAGACAAACACTTTTCACTGGATGAAGCGTTATTACGGACAGTTTGAAGTTAAAACTTAATGTCTTGATCACATTGTTTCTTACAAACACGCAGCTTTTGTCTTCTCCAGATGTTAACTGATGGACTATTGTGATGTTTTTATCAGACTCTCATTCTGACGGCACCCATTCACTGCAGAGCATCCATTACTGAGACACTGATACAGAGACACATTTCTCCAAACCTGATGAAGAAACAAACTCATCTGCATCTCGGGTTAGTACATTTTCAGCAGATTTTCCTGTTTTGGGTGCGCTGTCCCTTTAACAGACAGTACTCAGACTCCACAACATAACTGGTTAAGAACACACCGCAATGACAATCGTTTACCAAACTCAAAACGCCACGTGTTACAGACATTGAGCTCCACTTCCTTACATTTCCAATGTCAACTACTCCAAGAAACATCGTACAACAAAAGAAACATTCGTCTCGCTCCGATTCTAGCAACATCAGTATTGTGTAATGAAACAGACCATGATGTGCATGAAATGCATTTTTTTTTTCATCACTTGTCTGGCCAAAATCATTTCGGGAGCTTCGCTTTCAATGTTTTTATAACCCCCAACCCCACATAAAGTCATCTTCTCAAGATGCTTGCTGTGTAAAATAGATTTTTTTAGGCACTTCTACTGTTTATCAAATAAAACAGGATTATCGGCGAGAGCGCAGCGCCCTCCATTCACAACGCCTCAAAGATCGTCTACTGCAACGTTTCCGTTCGCTGGGCACCGTGTGAGTGGGACTACGAACAGGCCCCAGACAATTTGGAGAAGAAGTCCGTCTCATGTGTGAGTTTGTTTACAGCAGCTCTCCAGTTAAAGTAAGCCCTTGGCACGGGATAGAAGCCAGAGTCGACTCCCTGATGGCCAGTGTTTCCACAGACACATCGAAATCATTCAGCGTCCATTTAAAAACAAAAAGAAGGAGTCCTTTAGCAGAGACACACGCAGACAGAAACGTGGTTGCATGGCACGCGGCTTGCCACATTCGCACTTTCGACCGGTATGCGCTTTGTGTCCTTGTAAACCTTTCTTTGGCCAGTGGGGATGAAGAATTGGGAATAATATCTTTTCAAAGATAGCTCGAGTCCAAGAAGGGAGGCGCACTTTGACCAGTAGACACTCTTCTGTGTGTCCGCCGTGTGACATTCGGTGTTTTTGTGTATTAAAACAAGAAACAAAATCCTCTTTGCCCTCTCTAGAGGATGCATGGGGATGTTTAAGACATACTCTGCAGGAGACGTCCTCCCGTTCAAGACAATCAAGCACTTATTATTAAGCACTATTTCTGACAGTGCAAACCGTGTGTGTGTGTGTGTGTGTCCTCGCTCGTCGCTCACTCATTGTGCATTTATGTTTAAAACAACCATGGGAGAAAAATACACATTATCTGATGGGTGAAATCTCACTTATGCCTCTATGAAACGTGCTGTACATTAACATATATATATATTTATATATATTCATATAGATTTTCTAGTCTTGTTTTTTAAGTTAGAAACCGGTTGAGTCACTTCTCCGAGCATAACAGGTATACGGTGTGTGTGTGTGTGTTCTGTGTGTTACTCTTTAGCATGCAGGTTGCTGTAGTTCTAAAGGGGAGGAGGGCAGGTCGTATTTACACGGGGATCTTTTTGGGTTTCTCAAAGCAGCTTCCTGACACCCCGTTGCTCCTCTTCGGTGGTTTACTTCAAGATGATCTGCACAAACAGAGGGGGAAAAAACACAAAACGGCATTCGAATATTAGTACAGACTGGTTAAGCATCACAGTCGATCTTAAGTGCTCTGATTGACAGCTCTGTCGTCTGCATGGTGTAACAGTGCTGTGTGTGTGTGTGTGTGTGTGTGTGGATGCAGACGGCATGAGCGAGGGATGTGCATGATAATTACTGAGCGTATGCATGTTAATGTAGTGGTCATGAGCTCTCGTTTGTACGGTAGTGACTCAAAAGCTTCCTAGAAAGTCGTTGGACAAAAAGTAGGCGTCTTGTTTGCACGCGTCTGTTGAGGAAGAAAGTGGATAAATACTACACAAATTAATATGCACTGCGGTTTAAAAGTTTGGGGGTTTTAAAATCTCCTATGTTAACCAAGGCTGCATTTAAGAAAAAAAAAAATATTACATTAAAAAAAGTATTATAATTACATAAAAAAAAAGGTTTATATGTGAATATCTGTTAAATGTGATCTGTGATGCTCAGCTGTATTTCCAGCATCATTACTCCAGTCTTCAGTGTCACATGATCTTCAGAAATCATAATAATATGCTGCTTTGCTGCTCAAGAAACATTTCTGATTATCATCAATGCTGAAAACAGTTGTGCTGCACAATATTTTTTATGGAAATCGTGCTACATCTTATTTTTCAGGATTCTTTGATGAATAGAAACTTCAAAAGAACAGCATTTGTATTTTTTTGTAGCATTATAAACGTCTTTACTGTCACTTTTGATCAATTTAATACATCCTTGCTCAATACAAGTATTTAAAACAAATGTGAAAATATAAAAACACTGACCCTAAACTTGCTTTTATAATTTATGTATCATTAAAATATAATTTTATGCCAAAATAATCAACTTTTGGCAACCCAATCAATGCATGCAGAAAATCTGCA
>CM049871.1:39882511-39935011 GCA_027474115.1 Schizopygopsis malacanthus
AAATAATGTATTATTTAATGATTCAACATTATTAAAGTAATAATAATTATTAATATTTTAATCATTTATGAATTTAAGTGTCACACTTTAAATAATGTATTATTTAATGATTCAACATTATTAAAGTAATAATAATTATTAATATTTTAATCATTTATGAATTTAAGTGTCACACTTTAAATAATGTATTATTATTTAATGATTCAACATTATTCAAGTAATAATAATTATTATTATTTTAATACATTTATGAATTTAATAACAGTGTCAAACAATAAATCATCTATTATTATATATTAATTTCAAATACTGTTGCTATTCAATTATTCAACATAATAATAATAATTATTATTTTAATCTATTTATGAATTTAAGTGTTAAACTGTAATTATTATTAATATTAATTTAAAATGCTGTTGCTATTTAATGATTCAACATTACTAAAGTAATACATAATAATGATTATTTTAATACATTTATGAATTTAATAACAGTGCCAAACAATACATCATCTATTGTTATATATTAATTTCAAATGCAGTTGTTATTCAGTTATTAAAGATGATTAAATGTTCGTCAGAATCCGGACATGGAGTACATGGAAATCAGACTATTTTTAGCCGGAGTGTGTGTGTGTGTGTGTGTGTGTGTGTGTACGTGTAGATGAGGAAGGAAATCTTGACATCAAAACAAAGCAAGGACATGCAGAACAAAACGAGAAAATAACGCAACACAACACAACTACTACTTGCCAATGTGCGAGCTCTGAATAAGCACCGATCTGATTTTGCCGGGAGATTGTGCGATCGTCATGGCGACTGCGGAATGAATTTGTAGCAAAGTGCTTATTCGGAGCTCAGGGATTCATGAAAGAAAGCTTTTAAAAGGAGCAAACCTGATTGGCTGGTGCTGTTGTTGCGTAGGGGACACTTGTGGCAGGAGTTGTTGCTGCAGAGACAGTAGCAGGCGTAGCACTGTACATCATGGGGACTTTTCAGGAAGGGAACCATGGAAGCAATGAACAGGTAGGTGGAGCATTATGGAAACAGGTGTTTGGTTGGTTGGTTGGGTTTTTGTAGTTTGTTTTTTTGGTGTTGTCGTTTAGTAATGGTGTATATTACAGAGCAGCGCGCCATCGTTAGGTTAAACCAGCAGATGGCATGCAATCACGATGCAAAGCGAGAGAAGCATGGGAAACAAAACAGTAGAAGAAGAGGAGAAAGGCTGATTATAATCACCTCAAGGACATTTAACAGCATAATCTGGCATGAGCGGTTATTCACACGAGCTTCTTCAAGCACTGATTTGACTGATTTCTACACAGAATGAGTGTTTGTGATCGACTGTACACGAGACCATGACGATTAATCACAGCTTGGATCTGGTGCTTTCACACAAACAAATGACTGGCTCCAACAATTAACTGATCATAATAATTATTAGAATAATAGTCACTATGTAAACAAAATTAAGTATTAATATATATGAATTTATCAATTATATCTAACATGGAAACTTTAAAAGATCACTGTAAAAATTTAAATTAATAATAAAATCACCCAAAATTTATTTATTTTAAATTATATATTACATTTAAACATAAGTTAATAATAATAATAATGCTGCAAAAAACTTAAAAAGTAAACTTTATATGAATTTACGAATTATATATACTTATATAAAACTTTAAAATACCAATGTAAAATAATACAAATATATAAATACAGTTTATATAATAGTTAGTAAAAATATTTTTTTTAGATTTTTTTTAAATAACTTAAAATACACTGAATAACAATTAATAAAACTTCCTATAATTATAACAATAAAAGCCACTGTTAAACAAAATGTAATTATTTAAAACAAATTGAATATGAATATATAAAATATATAGAATTCCAATAACAATAATAATAATAGCCACTGTTAAAAAAATGATAATTGAAATCGTTTGAGATAAACTGATTAACATGAATATGTAAAATCTAGAGACTTACTATAAATAATAACAACAACAATAATATTAATAATAACTGTAATTAGAAATAAAATCAAAACAAACCGAAAAACTATACATAGTAATAATCATAATAACTGTAATTAGAAATAAAATCAAAACAAACCGAAATATATGAACAGATAAAATATACAGAACTACAATATTAAGAATATTAATAATGATAAGTATATTAAATATGCACTTGAAACCCAGGAAGAGAAATGTGAGTATTTCAAACAAACTCTTGCAGGTGAACAGAAGCAGAATAAAGCAGAAAACTGATCAGACTCCATCAACAGGTGCTAATTTGGTATTGTGTGTGACGTGAGAGTCTCTGGAGCTTCAGATCACCTGTAAGAGTGACTCGATCTCTACGTGAGGTGGAAGAACAGACACAGACAGAGAGAGGAAGAGGAGGAACCTACCAATGCTGCTAGCAGGAGCCATGCACAGAACTGACCCTGTGACCATGCAGTGAAGAGTGGAGAGAGGTTAATAGGGAAGAAAAACATATTAGACTCAGAGCCAGAGATTCAGTATTCAGCATGCCATACAAATCCAATTAAGCTGGTCATTATAGATCGCTCGCTCCACCGTGTCGTCATTCCGGTAAAAACTCAGCGTATTCCAGGAAGATACACTGGATCAATATTCTCAAAGGGCCGATATGAGAGGACAGGAGCTTAGCGTTGTGAAATTAGAGCGCAGGGAAACAGTGTAGGAGAAGAGGAAGAGGGCAACAGGGCATAAAACCACACACACACACACGCACACACACACACACACACACACACACACACCGCACACGCACGCACACACACACACACACCCGCACACACACACACACACACACACACCGCACACGCACACACACACACACAAATACACACACGCACGCACGCACACGCACACACCCACACACACACACACACACACCGCACACGCACACACACACACACACACAAATACACACACGCACGCACGCACACGCACACACCCACACACACACACACACACACACACACACCACACACCCACACACACGAGAGTCATGCCGTGAGCCAACAGCCACTCCTACGGTTAAAATAGACATAGTGCTGTTACAAAAGCCCCAGAGCTGGAGAAGAGGGAGGAACGGGGGCACAAGAGGACGGCTAAAAGGAAATACAGCCACCATGTGGGCGTGTGATGACAAAATACACCTACGAGGGATTAGACAGCCCTGAGACCCTACGTATGGAGAGCTTCTTCTGTGTTTATTGTTATAAAAATACTGCAGCGGTAAGCCTACAGGTACAGAGCCACAGTAGGTGGAATATATATGGCTATTGTTTACTGTAACGCACTGTGATTAATGCACATGTTGGCTTTTAAGCTGAATAAACTACTCATATTTTGAAACTTTGATTACATGCAATAATCTATTTATTTACATATTAAAGCCATCTAAATGTATAATATATTATTAAATTCAATACAAAGAAAAATATAACATTCATGTATTATTATAATATTATATATGATCATATTTTGTTTTATTATAATTTAAATAAATCTTGAGTAAATAATATACAAAATTTAATATAAATATTAAAATGTTTTAGCAATTTCATCGCCGGGCAAATTAATCAGATCATATTTAGCTTTTGTAAAAAAAAAAAGAAAATTAGCATCTGCAAATTCTATATTTACAATAAAGAATGTTTAAAAATATTTAAATATACATTTTATGTATTATATATATATATATATATATATATATATATAAACATTTATATTTTTTATGTTTATTTAAATGTATATATATATGTATATTTATATTTATACACACACATTGGTAATTTTGCAATTTTGTATTGATAGACAAATATCAAAGTTTATTTAAATTAATTATAAACAACTGCGTTGATATTTTAGTATCATTGGGATACTATTATAGGTTGTATTGATATTTTGAATCAGTTTTTCTATATTTGTAATTTTAATTTTAAAGTTTGAATTATTTTGTGTTTGTCATTTTCAGTAGTAGTTTTTGTATTTTATGTCTATTAATATATATGTTTATTAATTTTGAGTGATTTTAGCACATCAAATTAAACTTTATTAAAATAAGAAATGTTGCCTTGGCCACTAGCTGAAATAATTAGTTTTATACATATATTTAATTTTATTTTAGTTAACCTTTATTTATTTCACTTAATTTGTTTTACTTTCAGCTTCAGTTTTAGTCAACAACATTATTTGTAATACATATATCAGTATGATGCATTGGCCAGTGTCGATGGGAGTCAGATCTATCTAATCATTGCGCTGTATCTGTCCAGATGTAAAAGCGTGTCAGCATGCAGATCAAAGCCCTTCTGTGAGCTTTCTAATTTAATCTATGGCCAGATATCATTTTCAGATCGTACCAGCAGCGCTCTTGAAATAACGTCTGTATTTTCCCTTTTTAAAACCTTATGCATTAGTATCCCGTGCACACACGCTGCATGCAAAAGGGGACACGTGGCCGCTTAAAAGCCTCGGTTATGACGTTTAGAGGGTGACCCAGGGATTAATCCAAAGCAGTGCGGGCGGTGTGTGTGTGTGTGTGTGTGTGTGTGTTTGCGCTCACCTGTGGGAAAGAAAGCATGCTGCTGGAGCTGTGCGTTGGCCAGAGCCTGTTGGTAGTGTAAGACACTGGGGTTGAAGAACGTGCCGTTACTCTTTTCTAGCGCCTGTCTCTTTGGTAGCGGCTGCAGGACTCCATGGGGAAACGCCTGAGCGTGAAAGAGTACATGCACGAGTTAAATGAGTTCTGCATCACTTACATATCCATGCACATGTCTGACTCGAAGCTGCATCGCTCCGTTTTACACAAGGACTTGTGTAAAGGATACTTTAGCAAGGCACTTACGTTTAGTAAATAAAGCTACTTTACTTTGAAAAACCACACAATATTCTTTCTTCAAAATTGACTTTTACTGTTTCTATCAAAACAAAGAAGGCAAATTAAAAACTTCTGTGAGTCGCTACAGTACATTAAAAAGCTACATGCAAAGCAAAAGGTGAAAGGTCATAGTACCAGATCTACAGATGCCTCGAGGGGTCGCTTCATTGCTTTGGCAGTCGACTGAGTCTTTTAATAGCAGGCAGCGAGCACATGATGGCAGTGGGCCAATGGGATTCAAGCGTATTAACATACAGGTAACAGCAAGCAGAGGTGCATCATGGGGACAGCATTGCATTGTGGAATAGGTGAGAAGGAAAAAAAACAAAAACAAAAATAATCTGAATGCAGTAATACCACATACAAAACAATAGGCATGCACATAAACGAAAAAACTCGTTTCAAAGAAACATTTCACTAGGTTTTGAATTAGTACGAAAGCACAAAGCATCTACAATACCTGTGTTAAAAGCGTCAGAAATCAAGAGTCTCACCATTTACCAATCAAAAGTCAAACACGCTAATGAGATTGTAGATATTAGTGTTATGAAAGCTCGCAGCATAAAACACACCCGATATCCGCAATCGAAGGGTGGCGAATTAAAATCTAATGATGGTAAGAATGCAACGTCACTTAGTTCTGTTCGGATGCAGTGTGAAGTTGCACGGCGTCTATCAAGTGCTAATTAAGACTGGAATTAAGCGGGCAAATCTGACCGGGCCGTGCATCGTGTTTCTGTCAATGCAAATCTGCAGCGCTCTTCGGGCGATTTTAACATGTGCAGTGAAAATGCTGTGACATTTACCACCAATTATCAAAAAGGAGACAAAAGGATACAGAACGCTTTCCCTGACATTCGTTTCTGTCACAATATGTTGCAATTTCTTACCAACTAGCCACATATAAACCGTAAAGGTCACGGAAGCGAAAGAAAACAACTGATGTGAGTGATCACTGAATGTGGAGCTCTGTTTATTCTTATATTTGAGAACGTCCAATTTATGTACTTTTATGCTGGACCTTTTAAAACATTACGGGTTATTTTGATTGCCTTTTTGCGTTTAAATATTTATATGCAACTAACATCGCACACTGCGGTATTCCTCACCAATATTACATGCAAAATTATTGGTAATAAGTAAAGATGCGGCTCAATGGAACGACGGCAGCAAAAAAAAGGCCTGAAATGAGATGACGCTGAGGGCCATGCAGAAATGCTTGAAATCAGAATAGCCACACACACAAAAAAATATAAAAATAGGACGTCGAATGGAAAAGAAAAAAAAATCATGTTTTTCTTTATATTTAATAAAGTCACAGATTACAGCAAAACGGTATGAGGGAAATATAATGCATCATTTAAAGACATTTTACTGACAGGAAAAACATCTACGTCTGGATGCTCTCGAGCTCTGTTCCGAAACCTAGTGAGCTGCATTGATGTCTACATAGGCTGCTACCTTCTCAAGTATATATGACTCGTTTGGCACACTCTACATACACAGCAACTTAGTGCACTAGGCATACAGCACATGCAAAGTGCACTCGAGTCATAATTATTCTTTGCAAAATAATCAGAATTTCCATATACAGCAGCAATCACAAATATTAAATAAATTGTCATTTTTTTAGGATTTGATTATTTTAGTGATAGTTTCTGTGTTAAAATAGAACTGTATTCCTCTCATTGTCATCATAAGTTTTTTCGCTGAGCTTGTCACAATACATTCTGGGATTCAATTCTATTTTTACTGCTTGAATTTATGCAAAACAATGCATCTTGGAAAGCAGCTTAATAATGCACAAGTATTTTGGAACATTCTTGGCGTCATGTTTACGATACAGTCTAGTGCTGTCTAGGAAGAAAGATCAGTAGGTTTAGGAACAGAGCTTGCAAGTATACTTTTAATAAACATCAGAATAAAATGCACTTTAATTGCGCATGTAGAAGGTATTCTTGTAACCAAGAGTTGAATGTTTTGCTCTCCTCCGCCAACATAGAGAACCATTAAAATAAATACGCCACCCACGGGGATTTATCATACAAAATTACATAACCTTCCACTGGCGAAAAAACTCAACAAAGAGAAACTAAAAGGCAAGAAAATAAAGAAAATATAACTGTATCATCTGACTTTTAAACTCTTTCTCTGGGGTTGCATTTAGGATCGATTGCTTCAGTGTTGCTACAGTAACTGGCCCGGTTTGAAGCCTAGAGAAAAACAATCGGTTTTGTTATCTGCATTACATCATATTCAGGAAAGGACATCGCACCTTAAGGCTAACAGCGTTTTAGCCTGTAGCCAAAGCTGGTGGTTTATCTCAGTTCGCTGAATGCTCGGGAAACCTGGGGCTTTATTTTCACTCTTGTTTTATTGTTATGGCTGGTAAGTCAATACTGACCCAGACGCCACAGTGGAAAAAGACAAAAGGTTCAGGGCAAAAGCAAAAGCCAAAATGGAGTAAACAGCAAAACGAATGAGGCCAAGCGTGTGAGTGCCATGACAGCAAACGCGGCAAACTAAAACCACACCAGCGTGAGATGCGGAAGCGGGAAAGCGTGCTGCCAAATACTGTGTCTACACCGCAAGCGAGTGACGCGACAAAACTATATTCATACCGACACATTCACATTTTAAACAGCAAGCTCACCATGTCGCATGCGTTGAGTCGCATTGTAAGCTTGCAGGACCAAACTATATCCTTACCGTTATAATCGTAAGTGTGGCAGTGCAAGGAAACAATATTTTTCCCATTTTAAATATGTGCAAAACAATAAAACTCTCTCTCCGCTTTCGCATAATTACGGTGCACAAGACTGTGCGTCATTTGCTTGCAGTGTAGACAAGAAGCTAGAATGCAAGCAAGCGATGCAACAAAATTGCATGCATTAGAGATTGCGACGCAACAATAACTGTTATAATCAAAGCAATATAAATTGCAAAATTCGACATCTCTTGCTTATAGCATTGCACACAACTCAGTGTTGCAATGCGTCGCTCGCTTGCAGCGTAGACATGCATTCGGACTTACAAACGAGAGCAGCCTGGCACGCGTTTCACTTGGATAATAGATGAACCTGTGCATTCACGTCAGTTTAGCATGAAGATGTCATCCATCTCCTTAATTTAATCTCGACTGATCTGAGGAGAGCAGGCCTCCCATTGGGCAGAGAAATGGGAAAGTAAGCTGCCCCGTGACCTTGTGCAGTCAAGGGTGTGAGCAAAGAAGCTTTTAAGCCATCGTGCTTATTATATTAATATCCTATTCCTAATATTGATCGCATCAGTACGACACTAGATGGATAAGAAGGGAGAGCGATTTTTATCACATGGCAGTCTTCTCAAGCAGCTTGTCTCTCTCTCTTTACTCACTCTGTTTAATAGGACTAAAATCCTCCGGGGGCGAGATAAGGGAGTCGACACCAATTTGGCACGCCTATATTCTAGAGATGGGTCATGGCTATATAATAATAAAGCAGTGCTCCACATTTAATGTGCTAACATCATCAGATATCTCAATCACAACCTCCGCGAGCACGTCTCAACATCAATTGATTTTATCGTGCACAGGACCGAAAGCGGACCGAGCACTGCCTTGGTTACGATTCAATGTGTCGCGATAATGCGTTAAATTCAATTCTGCTGTAAATTAAACGCAGCTTGTGTCATTTGAAAACCTTAACACATGTTAATGTTTTGCACAACATGACTCTTTAAACGAATAATTGTATGCATGTCATTTGGGAATCCGTTGTGTGTGATTAGCTCACCATGGCTGCAGCGGCGGCCTGCGCTGCGACCGCGGTCTGGTTGGCCTGATGCTGGGCTGCTTTGATCTTGGCCTGCAGGTGCGCCGGAGGGTGGAAGTACTTGCACTTCTCGCGCGAGCAGCGGCTCTTGATGAAGTCCATGCACACGGTGACCGTGTTGTCGCTCGTGTCAATCATCGGGCTGTCACTAGGATGGGCGAAGCGGCAGTCGGTCTCGCCGCGGGCGCAGTTGCCCCGCTGAAACTCGCGACACACCTGGACGCAAACCAACACACGCAGACAAAGCAACAGAAATATGCAAACAGAGAAGTGAGTCATTGAAGTTTCAAGGCTTTCATGTATGAGCACAGGAACGTAAATAAACACTTTTATACAATAAGCTGAATATTAACAATGGCAGCAACAGCCTCTCGTGTGGGAGGGCCGCAGAGGAACCGAGCCTCTTATTATCACAGACATCAGTCAGTTACTAAGTGATCGCACATTTAGTGACAGACACACACACACACACACACACACACACACACACACACACACACACACACACACACACACACACACACACACACACACACACACACACACACACACACACACACACACACACACACACACACACACACACACACACACACACACACACACACCTGTTAAACTGTTATTGTTTCAACCACGCTGATCATCTTGTGAGGCAGAGCTGCATTGAAATGCCTCACACTCTTCCACAATTAATTCAGCTCTGTCTTTAACACACAGATAACACACACACAACTTAAATATACTTCAACGTTGAAGTTTGACAATCTCCCAGTGACCTTGACTTTGTCATGTTTAATGTTCAGAATCTAACCAAAAATGATTAATCCAATATTTACTTAATGAATTATGACTGGTCTTCTTTCTTGCATACACTGACTTATTATTGGTCTTTATTTTACATTTGGATCATATATATATATATATATATATATTTTTTAAATTTATTTGCACACTGAATTATGATTGGTCTTTTATTTTGAATTATAGTTTTTATATATATATATAATAGCATACTGAATTACAGCATACTGTTTTTTTGCATATGACTGTTCTTTATTTTGAATTATTAGTATTTTCTTTCTTTCTTCTTTTCTTTATAATGAATTACGATTCTTTTTAATATATATTTACATATGGAATTCTTTCTTGAATATATTTGCATACTGAATTATGATTGGAGTTTATTTTAAATTATGATTGGTAATTTTTTACATTTATGATTGGTCTTTTTTTATACATGTAACTGCATTTTTACATAAAATTATATACTGACTTAGCCCTTTCTCCCTTACATTTATTTGCATACTAAATTATGACTAATCTAATTTTTTGGGGCCCTTTCATTACACTGCACTATGATTGGTCCTTTTGTTTGTACATACTCTTTCCTACATCTTATACGGTCCTTTACTCTGTAATTCTATTGGGTGAATGAAACGACCTGGTTATGTCTCGGTGTGAGGGGTTACCTCGAGTTTGTCTGTGCGCAGGAGCTTCTGCGTGGAGGACGAGCTCTGCATGCTGACCGGCGGGCTGCCGGGGACGATGACCGGGGAGCTGGGGAGCATCTCTGTGGGGACCAGGCCCATGCCGTGGCTCATGGGAGTCAGATACTGGCGCGTAACTCAGTCCAGGGTTTGAGCCCAGACCTTGGCTGACGGGAAATGTATGCTGTGAAGAATTAATATGAGATAATTGCAACTTATTAGCATTTTAGCCAAAAGTAAAATTTTATTACAATTATTCAAGATGAAGATGAGTTTGTTTCTTAATCAGATTTGGAGAAATGCAGCAATGTCCCAGCAATGAATGCTCTGCAGTGAATGGGTGCCGTCAGAATGAGAGTCTGATAAAAACATCACAATAATCCACAGTCCATCAGTTAATGTCCTGAGAAGACAAGAGCTGCGTGTTTGTAAGAAACGAATCCATCATTAAGACATTTTTAACATCTTTAACGTCGAGTCTTTATAATCCATAACAACGCTTCATTAAGTGAATCAATCATCTCTTGTTGTCTCTTACATCAAAATTATTTGTCTAGAACTATTTAAGCTTGTAAACGGTGCTTGAACTGTGCAGATATCTCTCCTGATTCAGACCAGACCACTTTTTCAGCTCTTGTCTTCTCAAGACATTAACTGATGGACTGTGGATTATTGTGATGTTTTTACTCTCATTCTGACGGCACCCATTCACTGCAGAGCATCCATTGGCTGAGACAGTGATGCAATGCTACATTTCTCCAAATCTGCTGAAGAAACAAACCGATCTACATCTTGAATGGCCTAAGAATGAGTACATTTTCAGACAAATTGTAACTGTTCCTTTAGGTTAAGTAAATATGCATCTAGACAGGAAGACGAGTAGACGGTTCTTACCATTTGTTGCATGGTGGTTCCAGGGATCAAGAACTGCATCTGCTGCGCCATCATCGCTGCTGCGGTCTTCTGCTGGATGAGGTTGTTGCGTCCGTTGATTTCCAGCTGTGTCTTCAGATGCGCCGGTGGGTGAAGGTACTTACAGTTCTCTCTTGTACACCGACCCTACGGCAAGAAAGATCAGGACAATTAAGTATCTCAATTAGGGATGCACCATATATCGGCCACCATATCGGTATCATTTTTCTGTTATCGGCCCGATAAGAACATTTGGCCGATATCTTTAAGCCGATAAATAATGCATTATTTCCTTTAGAGACATTGAGATGTGCGCTGTTCGCCGTGATGGTTTTGAAATGCGTGGAATATGATTGGAATCACTTTGAAAAGGACAATACACTTATGTGCAACATGTGCAGAGCAAGTCTGTCATAAAGGCTACATCAAATTATAATAATAACATTACTGTAAATGACGTTGTGTAATCTTTGTGCGCTGTGTTTTGTGCGTGCGTTACAGCTACACCTCCATGACAGTTAAGTTAACTTGTGCATTTGCAGCCTTTTGGGCAATTGTACGTAGTTATATTGTGTTTATTTTATGTATATCTGCTTTATCTCATATAGAATGCGTTTGGTTAATTAATAGAGCGTCAATAGAGTGCTTCAGTTTTCCGGTGATCATCTTTAGCTCAGCGCACGCAGCTCAAACAGCAGCGCACAACTAATAACTATGATTGGACTGTCGTGTATATAACATTATTATAATAAAACGTTGTGAATTATTTGGGTTTAGTTGCCATGTTTCAGCACGTTGTTACGGGAAGCCAAGTGGTAATTAATATAATTTCATTATTGTCCATGCAAATGACTCCTCCGTTTTATTCATCCACGGCACATGCATTTTGATTCTTTACACATGTAATGATGTCCAATGACTTGTTTGCATTTTATTTCATTTGTGAGACTTTTTTGGTAAAACTTGGTAATGGGAGAGTAAACTATTTGTTTTAAACTTACACTGTTCAAACTAGGCTGCTTATGTTGACGTGGTTTTTAATTATGAGATCTTTTTTTTTTAATTAGGCTCTCAAAGAGTATCTAAAAATTTGGATATAGATTTATCGGCCAACATATCGTTTTTTTTAAATATAAAAAATTATCGATATCGGCCAAAATTTCCATATCGGTGCATCCCTAATTGTTTCTACTGGACCGAAATGAAAACTTTTGCTGATCTCTTCAGTGAAAAAGACCCCGATAATCTTGCATTCATCTCAGAAGAGATCTCAACTTCAGCAAAAGTCAGAGATCTCAAGTATTAATGACCTGAACTGCTATTTGCATAAACTTCATAGCTCTATACTCTTACTATTTGACAACTATTGACTCATTATATACAGTAAACATGTTGATTACCTTCAAAAAGTATTTAAATCAACATAGAAACGACACTACAACATACATGAAAACAAGCAGCAATGCAGTGAGGAGGTCTACTTCATACCGCAATATTTATTAAAGAGGCCAAAGCTAGGGGAATATTCTGCACAAGGTCAAGCGTGTGTTTGCATTAAACCTCCGCTGCAGGATATCCAGTGACACGGGAGGCCGAACTGATACCAGGATGTGAGAAACAGTGGAGGAGAGGTTATAAACGCAGCGGTAGCACATACTGCGGACATGCAGAGACACAGAAAGAGAGTCTCGCTGCCTCTGCAGATGCTGCGCCGCACCGCATGCGCTCTACAGCATCAGCTGTTAGCTGGAGGTGTGAGATCTCCACGGTAACCTTGAGCACAAATATCACATGCTACTCGCAAAACAAGATAACTGAAGCAAGCTGAAGAAAACAACTACAGGTGTCATCAATTAAAATAATAACTCATGAATACATTAAAGAAAATGTCAATTTTCAGGTAATAAATATTTTAGTTTTTTAGAATATACATAAATTACATATTTCTAAATTGTTTTTTTATTAGTTTTTAAGGTCTCTGCTAAAAAAAAATAAAGATATGTTTTTTTATTATGTATGTTTACATTTTTTATATTTAAGACATTTCATTTTCTGAATTTTGTATGTTTGCTTTAATGTCTCTGCTATATGAAAGAAATTTTTTAATTATGTATACATAAATTACATATTTCTAAATTGTTTATTAGTTTTTAAGGTCTCTGCTAAAAAAAAATGTTTTATATTTAAGATATTTAAGACATTTCATTTTCTGAATTTTGTATGTTTGGTTTAATGTCTCTGCTAAATTTATAAAACAAAATACTGAAAGAAATATTTGTAATTATATTGTTTAACTTTTTTATTATATAAATATTAATCACATTTCTATTTCTAACTATTGTATTTTTATTATATGATTTTTTTTCATATTCTATTTTATTTCTGTTTTTAATATATATATGGTAAATAAAAAAACTATTGCTACATTGCTTTACTTTGCATAAAATAAATACATATTCAAATCTACTTGCATGAACTTATTTTTGAAATACTACGGTCATTATTTTTTATTTGCAGAGTCAAGCATCACTATTAATATAGCTGTTTTTAATATCTCTGCTAAATAAAAAAAATATATATAAATAACTGTTAGATTGGTTTACTTTGCATAAAGGTAAAAAAATACCAATTTAAATCAAAAAAATTTTTTTGTCATTTGTGGTGTTTGCAAATTCAAGCTCACTATTATTATTGCTTATGCTTTAAAAAAAAATAAAAGGTTTTTAAATTGTTTTCAATATTTGCGGATAATTCGCTGGAATGCTACTACCTTTGAAATACATACATACAGCAATATGAACAGGTTTTGGATGAAGATTATGTAGTATTGCTTGAAACTTGTCAAGAGTATTAATATGAATGTTATGACACAGATAGAGTTGACTCACCTCTGTGTAAGTCTACTCGTATTTAGAAATACATGTTTTTGCATGCATTCTAAAGCTGCTTAATTAAACCGAAAATGCATTAACAATGTAAACAAAACACATGCAACTGGTTTAAAAAGGTGTAAAGGACTTGATGCCCATGCATGCATGCACAGCAGCTTTTCCTTGTTTCATTTCTGCTAACTACACGCCATCTAACCATCAGATCATGTACCGTGAAACTATCCAGACACATAACAAGCTCATTACAATGATACAATGCCTCATAAAAGCTCAAATGAAAAGCAGGACACAAGTCTCTGTATAAACCACATGCATAATTCGCAATAATCAAATTGCATAATTTCGTATTTGATTTCAATATGTCTGCATCAAGGGTATAAAGCAGAGACATGACCCATGCATGCTTTTGTGTGCTCTCTGCATCGTTGCAGGAAGGTCACAAATCTTCGAAGCATTGTGAGGAATGTGCACGGTCAGCTTATCTGAGGTCTTGCTTGCTTACAGTGGTTTATGACAACAAGGATACAAGCACAAGATGTCCAGGTATCCTTCCTTACTCGGATTACAATGGAGAGAGCGTGCTATAAATAACACGAAACTAGATCTAAACGGAGCACGGCTGTCATTTCAATGATCTTAAACGATGCTGAATCAGCTCAATGCAGCTCACCGCATGAGCGCTGCAACGGCACGAGCTGAGATATCTGACTTGTGTTAATGCGGGTGATTGATCAGACTCAAAATACAATGTATTTGCAATCATTTTAAAGCTTTAGATTATTGACTGAAAGTCAAAGCTTTTGTGTTTTCGCTCAATTATTCGTTAATGCATCAACGTTTATAGAGGTGAGCATCTGAACCCCTCCAAATTAATGATCTAATACTGTGGATGAATGATGCTAATATCATTCATTATCAACACATAATCAATTATAGGCCAAACTGAAGACAGGTCTAGACACTTAACACCTCAAATTCCCAAATATGCAGCGCTGTAATCCACAGGATCAGGGTGCTGGTGCAAAGGGCTATCAATATCCCTGCTGGAATAACAGTAATGCTCAGCCGTCCAGCCAAAAGCTGAGAGGTGTCAAAGCCAATCAGTCCGGGCCAAAAGATGCACTCTCACGGCTGCTGATGGAGTGACGGATGGGGAGGAGAAACCAAAGACATCCGATAGAGGACTTCCACCGCTTTCGGGATTTGTGGGTGCTGTGCAAAGGATCGTACTGGAATATGTATGAGAGGTTTGATTTGCTGTGTGCGGCCTGATTGAGAGGAGACTGCTGATTCAATAACGAAGGTCTATTTTTACTGGCGAACTCGGCAGGAATGGTGCTGATGGAGGACGACCAGAAGCTCTGGATCGAATGACCAATCTTCAACAATACTGCATCGCTGCAATTAATGGAGGAATCGGATTTGGAAATCCAAAATGCCCAAAAAAGCATTATATAGGAGAAAAAAGTTTTTGAGAAACATTAAAAAAAGTACAAGGTTAATGGCTAATGTTCAAAGCATGCATGCATCACGATATGCCATATGTAGTCTTGACTGAGGCTTAATCCAGTTTAATTTATCTTGTGTCCTGAAATAATAATAATAAAAAAAGATTCTGAATGTAAACTGAATTGAATTCTAGATAATGAGCATAATCTTACAGAAATGTAACGTATATGCATAAATGTGTACATTTTATGCATATAAAAACATCAGAAACGCTTTGTTTGATAATTTGGCATTCTACAGGCTTATATTTAATTTCCTTACTCTTCAAATACAAACTGGATTAAACAAAGGTGCGTTCATACAGTGACTAAAACGCTTCAGTTTAGCACGATGCTGTATTATCAGCTCCCGTTTGACTGCTGTATTCGACAGTATCAAGTGAAGGATCACGAAATAGATGATTTATTGCCTTAAATCAGCAACCTTAACAGTAAATGACTGATTCACTTCGCTTTGTTGCTGCAAACTGTTGTCAGTGTGATCGCTCATTTTTTTCTCTTTTTTTCCATTAAAACTTTGATGCGCATCATCTCAGTTTAATACGTGAACATAACAAAAGATGTAATTGCAAAACAATCAGGATTCTTTTCAGGAAATCAGGAAGTCATAACATGTACAAATATACATAGTTGCCAGTGGCGACCTCAGCAAAAACTTCACTCGCAAATTAATATTTTTGGTCCCAAATGCGACTGTTTTAGTCGCAGTCTAGAGCCATGTGCCCTTTTGAACTATTTTCAAGATCAAACCGTTTTTGATTTGACTGAATTTGTCACATTGTGCTGTACTTTTCATTTAATGAAGACAGAAAGTTTACTTCTCATGCCATGCCTGGTTAGCACATGTACTTACAAAGACATTACCAGTCTGTTTTCTGTAAGTGAAATTGAAACACAGCCCAGATGTTGCCACTAAGTTTGCATTCAAACTAGTGTTTTGTGTGCCAATTCAGTGAAAAATAAATACATCTGGAGTAATGTTGACCTCAAAAGGAAATACTCAAACACAATAACTGCCAAAGTCCTTGTGTTAACAATGTTAGCGAACAATATAAGTCAATGTTTGGTTTTACATACCTAACAATAATGAAAAATGGGTTTATAGTCTCGTGAGAGGTGGGCCCTTACATGTCTGAACGAATGAGTTAGACAACCATTAATACACACAATGTGTGTTCATGTGGCTCAGTGGTTTGAGCATTGCGTCAGCAGCGCAAAAGGTCATGGGTTCAATTCCCAGGGAACACACATACTGACAATAAATGTATAACCTGTATTAACTAAGTCGCTTTGGATAAAAGCATCTGCTAAATGCATAAAATGTAGAAAACAACACAATCTGCTGAGCTCAAGGGACTACTTGACACAAACATAATTTAAAATGGTGATATAATCTCTCTGATTTACATGAAAATCAAGCAAATGTTGATGTGAAAGGCAGCGCACCATTCTCGGTGACACTGCTGTGCGCTCAAGCGTCGTGAGTGGTCTAGCCAGCGCTGATTGAAAGTACAGTGGGTCAGGACGGGCCCGACACTCTCCCGCGCGGCACTTAAATAAATAGCTTGATTACGAGGGTACGGCACAGTGAGAGAGCCGGATCAAAGAGGCTTAACGGGATGAGCTCCTGGGAATGCTGACGAAGACAGTCTTCTGGCATGAGTGTCCTTGTCATCATGTTGGGACTTTCGTCGGACTGTCCCCGTCTCATACCTGTGTGTGGCAGAACTGAACTCAGAATGCCTTTCGATTCAAATTCAGTTCCAGAATTTGGATTGAGGTAGCAAACAGGATGCAGAATTGCAATTTAAATGATAAACAGAACAATATATAGACAGATAGAATGATAGACAGACGGACAAAACAACAGACAGAACGATAGGCAGGCATATAGCTTGATAGATAAACAAAATGAGAGACAGATCAGACAAAAAAATAGACAGATAGATAGAATGACAGATGGACAAAATGATAGATTGAACGATAGAACAACAGATGGATGGATGGATGGACGGATAGATGAATAGATGGATGGATAGATGGATGAATAGATGGATGGATAGATGGATGGATGGATGGATGGATGGATGGACGGACGGATAGATAGATGGATGGACGGATGGATGAATAGACGGACGGATGGATGAATAGACGGACGGATGGATGGATGGATGGATAGATGAATGGATGGATGGATGGATGGATGGATGGATGGATAGAACAGATGGATGGATGGATGGACGGATGGATGAATAGATAGATAGATAGAACGACAGACAGACAGATAGAGTGACCAATCCCTTAAGCGGTGAACAGGATATAATAGTGGTTTGATGATGATGATGATGAGATTTGAACCCGTGTCGCCCACATGAGCACCACACACACACACGCGTGCCGCGTCACACCACAGCTGTTTCAGTGCATTAGGGAAAGTCTTTCAATCAGTCGTGAGCACCGGGAGGGTATCAGGTAACCAGAAAGCTTTTAGACAGATTACCTCCACTTACTGTGAATGACCGCTCTGAACCCCCTAAAAGCTCTCAGACGTTTCAAAGCACCGCACCTGAAACATGGCAAACGCAGCACCAATACCCATCAGTGACAGCAAACGCCCCATACAGCCTCCCTCACACCAATCCCGCTGAGGACTGGGAACGCTGCGACTCATTTCATGGAGAGATTAGGATTAAAACCAATTAACCCATTTAAATATCCATGCCTCAGTCTCAAGCCAAGCAATTCCCATCACGCGTCCATGCAAATCAAGCGCATTTTTGAGAAAATTAGCGTTTAGGCGAACATGCTAATTAGGGTATAACTGAGGTCAAACGGAAGTTGGCTGGCGGAATTAATGTCTCTAATTATAGATTTACACTGCAGAATAAAATCCCAGAGTGTCTTTACTGTCACCTGTCCAAACACTCGCAGATTTCTGAAGGTGTAAATGGCCTTTGTCATGCTCTATTATTTGACTACGGCACTATGATGTGGGTGGAATAGCAGAATCCAGTCATAAAAACGGTATTTACTGTACACTGTATAAAATGACCATTCATTTAACAGTAAAAGACTGTAAAAATTCTACAGTAAAAATCTGTTAAATGGTTAATGGTAAGCTATATACGGTGAAAACTGTATTGGACATTACATGCAATTTTACAGTATTATACCATTTTTGGAACATAATTTACAGTTAATAACCGTAAATTGACATTCCCAGAATTCCCTGCGTTACATTTCAAATTGATGTTTTTTGTTGAAAAACAGTTTCTTAGTTTTTCTTATCAGTTGTGTACATTAGTGTTGTATGTTACATCTAATGTTGTTAAATGTGTATTGCATTATTTTAGTTTCATGTGTGTTACCATGATGGTGTTTCGTGTTTGTGTGAATGACGCAGTGCACCTTCTATATACGTTAACATTTAAAAGCTGCTTGTGATGGGCTTTGGTCTTTGCACTCTCTCTCATCACCTGCTTTTGGTGGTTATCAGGTACAAAACAGATTTCAGAACTTCAACAGGTTGGTATATTAACATTACATCAGTGTTAAGTTGTACCGTAATTAAGTTACGGTAAAATTCTGGCATCCACAGCTGCCGTTTTTTACTGTAAATGTTTTACGGATTTTTACAGTGTATAATACAGGATGTCACAGAATTTGTCAAACTGTGGATGAATTGATCAAAAGCAGGTCATTACACTTAAATCAAATTATATGGTGATATGGACTAGTATCTGTAAATCATAAGCCGCAAAAAGACTATTTAAATATGAATTCCTGTTCTGTAAATCTCTGTATGAATGAATGGCACAGACACATACTGTCATCTCAATAAATAAGGACATAAATACATAAAAACATATCTCCCTTCCTGAGCATTTTACCATTTCATTTCAGAGAAACGTTATCATATACACAGGTATTCACAGTAACCCGTCAAAATAAAAGTTCTGTTCAACTTGAAGATATTGTGCCAAAAATATACAGCATCAGCCTACTATTGTTCAGCAGAATGTACCACTACTAATATTATTAAAACTTAATTTTTTAAGGAATAAATCACAAAACATTTCTTCCATGTCTTAATTTTAATAGAAATTCCCCGTTGTAATTCCCTGTTGAATCAAATTCCACATACATTTATTAAAAGTTGAACAAATAAAAGTTTAGGGCCCTGTGAATTTTTTTTTTCTCAACGTGTTTTATTGTTACCAAATTCTGTGTTTTAACATCTAATTATATGAATGCATAAAAACAACGTAATTTATTCAAATTGATTCTTACAGTAGCCCAAATATTATTATTTTGTTCTTCAGAAATTATGAATTGTGTATTTAAATTGTTCATATTTGGGCTACTGTAAGAATCAATTTGAATAAATTACGTTGTTTTTATGCATTCATATAATTAGATGTTAAAACACAGAATTTGGTAACAATAAAACACGTTGATAAAAAAAAAAAAAAAAAAAAAAAAATCACAGGGCCCCAAACTTTTATTTGTTCAACTTTCAATAAATTGATGTGAAATGTGATAAGTTTCATGATTTTAATCAATTAGACATTTTTTATTAATAAAATGTAATTTAACCATTTAAAAATGGAATCCAGAAAAATTCAAACATAAAAAAACTGAATATGTAGAAAAATCAATCAGATTTCATAGAGCTCTATTAGACCGATGCAGAGCCTCCTCGAACTGCGGCGCATCGGACTCGGCTCTGGTTTCCTCGATGTCCCGGCTCGCAGTCAAAAGTAACCCGACTGCACTGGGGGGGTGGGAGACAAACACAAGGGCCATTTTCAGAGCAGAAGGAGAATCGAGCCTCAGTTGTGGCCTTCAACACCCAAACACACATTTGCATTCAGCTCTCAATGGGCCTCTATTCCAGCGGCACAGTCGACAAGCTGCATTGCTTCTGATGAGGGCGGCACTCGAAACGCCGTCCTGATGCCTCAGCATGTATTTACAGCTAAATAAAGGCTAGTTTCTCTCATTTTACACACAAACATTTCTCACAGTTATGAACAAGACATCAGCTGACTGCAAGTCATTTACCAAGCGCTTAGATTCACAGTACACTTATTGCTGGGATGAACGACATCTGCAAACTATTTATCTTTTGTAGTGCCATGCATTGCAAAGTAAAACTGAATATTAAATTAATGCATATCTGAATGGAAACCAACATGGTTGAAGTTCACCCTTTCGATCCATCGATCCGTCGTATTTATTGTCATATTTATGATAGTAAATGAACATTAACCAGCATTATATTACAGCAAGGATTCACAAACTTTTGTCAGCTGAGATTTTAAGTTAATATTTCAATAATTTCATAACAAAGTGCACACTGCATTTCCGTAATGTTGGTTAATGGTCACATGACGTGCAGGTAAACAAATAAAATATTGAATATTTGTATTAAGTGTTTTTGTTTAGTAGTTATTTATTATAATTAATTTATTTATAATTTAACACCATATCAGCATCAGGCTAAATTCATGGCAAACTCAAAAGTGATACAATTTAAAATAATTATAAAAACCAATAATACTTGAATTCTATACAATAATTTAACAATTTACAATAATAAATAAATAATATAAAAATTTACCAATTAAAAATGATAACAGCTATATAACGATTTGATTTAATTTGATATTTGATTAATTTCTAGTATTTTCTCATAATAAAAAATATATATACTATCTTAAAATTATAGTATTTTCTCATGAGAAAGAATGAATAAATAAGCAAACAAATAAATAAATAACTAAATAGATATTACCATATATTATTTATTAAATAGTATCTTACTATTTTATATTTGGATTAAAAGAGTAGTATTTCTCAAGAGAATTAATGAATAAATGAGTGAATGAACACCAGCTATATAAAATCTGCCAATTTGATATTTGATTAAAATTCTAATATTTTCCCAGAAAAAAACTAATAAATAAATATCTTCAGTGGCTTCCTGGTCACTGTTTCTGTGCTTTAGCCACTAAAGTGTGAACTTTTATACTTATCTTAACCACAATACAAAGGTACTATCACTCCTCCATCACGAGCACGAGCCCTCCACAGTGAACCGTCACAAGAAACAGAGACACATGGTCATGCCCTGGTTATCTGGCCTGGAAATATATCTGTCAGTTTATGTTGCTGAAGAGCAACCGGGAAAATTGGGTTCAGCAGCAGAGGATGGAGTCTAGCTTCCCTCTCACGCGCCTGCACACAGAAAACAGCTCAAACCTGATCAGAAACGGGTGGAGCAGTGAACCCATGAAGGTGTCTCGTGTCTGTGGCACGTTTTGGGTGGCTGCTCGTCCACAGACCACCAATGAGTTTGCTCTCGCGGTCAAAGGAACCTGAATTAAGTGAACCAGCCTGCAACCAGAAACAACAGCAGGGCTCACGATGTGAAAGTAGGAGTCGGGAAAAACCTTCCCGGTTCCTCTTCCGGAGATCTGATCCATTTCTCCAGCTCCGTTTCCCAACGCATCATGTGGAATACGACCTACACGAGCGCTGTTCACCGACATCACTTCCTGCTTTCACACGAGGGGTAACGTGTAGAGTGAAACTGAATCTAATGCAGGGATTAAAACAGTACACTAACTCTTCATTCTCACACAGACAGAGCGAGCAACTCATTTCTACATAAAACATGTCCGGGTCATATATCAGCCCATAAATAAAGGCATAACGGAAATATTCAATTATATTTTGCATAAAACATTTATTTTCACTAATGCACTAATGTGTCGAAATGTAATGCAAAAATAATCCCCATTATTCACAATGTTGATTCTCATTAGATCATAATTTAATTTTTTTATTTTTTTTTATTTAAATCCGTGAAAAAGCAGTACAACTTCTACCATGCATGCATACTTTACAATTTAAATATGACAAAATATTTCAAAAATGAATACAATTATATAATATACTAATTTAAACCTAATAATATATTTACATAAAATATTTTTTTAATTAAATAAATACATATTAAATATTTTTATTTATTTAAAAAGCAATACAAAATTATTATTTTTTTGCTAAAATTGAATTAATATTTTTTTAAATAAAATAATACAATTGTAATTTTTTTAAGCTTAATTGGACATGTTTTGACAGATTTATATACATTCAGGGCCTAGAATTAACATGTGGAAAGCACCATCACATGCACATGTATGCATATAAATAAATACATAAATGCATATATATATATATATATATACACACGCACATAATACATATATATATCAGAGGTTGCGTTAGACTTTAACATTGTGTCAGAATCTATTAACAGTTATTTTAATTTTCATATTTTAATTATAACAACACATTTAATTGCTTTTTTTGTTACACGTTTTCATTTTTAATAATGAACGTAGAGGACGAGCAATCGAGCATACAGGCTTATGCATTTATTTATTTATTTATGAAGAGAACAGATGAACAGAGACTGTGCATCACGTTTCATGTTCAACGCCACAGTGACCGCAGAGGACACTAAAAACAACAAAATATGGTAGGACTAGGTAAAAAACACAACAACACGATTTCTTTATTTTAATAGACTATTTATGAACCAATATTGATTCTTAAATCCCAATCGATACTATTTTCATTTGATGAATGCACAGTACATACACTCACTGGCCACTTTATTAGGTACACCTTGCTAGTAGATCCTCTTTTGTCTTCAGAACTGCCTTAATTCTTCGTGGCATAGATTCAACAAGGTGTTGGAGACATTCCTCAGAGATTTTGGTCCATATTGTCATGATAGCGTCACGCAGTTGCTGCAGATTTGTCGTCTGCACATCCATGATGAGAATCTCTCGTTCCACCACATCCCAAAGGTGCTCTATTGGATTGAGATCTGGGGACTGTGGAGGTCATTTGAGTAAAGTGAACTCATTGTCATGTTCAAGAAACCAGTCTGAGATGATTTGAGCTTTGTGACATGATGTATTATCCTGCTGGAAGTACATCAGAAGATGGTACACTGTAGTCATAAAGGGATGGACATGGTCAGCAACAATACTCAGGTAGACTGTGGCGTTTAAACGATGCTCAATTGGTACTAAGGGGTCCAAAGTGTGCCAAGAAAATATCCCCCACACCATTACACCACCACCACCACCAGCCTGAACCGTTGAGACAAGGCAGGATGATCCATGCTTTCATGGTCTTTACACCAAATACTGACCCTACATCTGAATGCAGCAGAAATCGAGACTCATCAGACCAGGCAACGTTTTCCAATCTTCTGTTGTCCAGTTTTGGTGAGTCTGTGTGAATTGTATCCTCCGTGTGCTGTTCTTATCTGACAGGAGCGGCACCCGGTGTGGTCTTCTGCTGCTGGAGTCCATCTGCTTCAGGGTTCGATGTGTTGTGTGTTCAGAGATGGTGTTCTGCAGATCTTGGTTGTAACGAGTGGTTATTTGAGTTACTGTTGTCTTTCTATCATCTCTAACCAGTCTGTCCATTCTCCTCTGGCCTCTGACATCAACAAGGCATGTTCATCCACACAACTGCCGCTCACTGGATATTTTCTCTTTTTCAGACCATTCTCTGTAAACACTAGAGATGGTTGTGTGTGAAAATCCCAGTAGATCAGCAGTTTGTGAAATACTCAGACCAGCCCGTCTGCACCAACAACCATTCCACGTTCAGAGTCACTTAAATCCCCTTTCTTCCCCGTTCTGATGCTCGGTTTGAACTTCAGCAAGTCGTCTTCACCACATCTAGATGCCTAAATGCATTGAGTTGCTGTCATGTGATTGGCTGATTAGCAATGTGTCGTTACCAAGCAATTGAACAGGTGTACCTAATAAAGTGGCCGGTGAGTGTATAGTGCGCCCACATCAGTGATTGAGCCTCCCATAAATCACAATAGGCTAAACTTTGTGCTTTGTTACTTTTGATATGAAAAGGTCTCAAATTTCTGTCCATTTTCATTAGGAAATTCATGCAATAAATACCGTTTTGGTGCTCTTTAATATGGCGTGATAGATCGCTGTAGACACCTCAGACCAAGCAGCAATGAACTGATAATCTCTTTCGCTTTACTAGTGTGTACTCGCCTGTGCGCAGACTCGTGACTGTTGTATTTATGTTCTGGAGACCGATGATCCCGTGCTTTTCGGTTAACGCGACCTTTGATGTATATGAATATGTATAAGACATTTTGGAAGTATTTATGGCCTGTTAATTTCCTCTGCAAAAATCAACTGTTTCAGATGTTTGTATTAGTCCAGTTATCTGCAGACGTGTGAAGTGAGAGTTTATTAGACTCGATGCAGGATCAGCTGCTTCCAGATCACTGCTTCAGCAAAGTGAGCTTCACCGTAGCGGAAAAGGCAATTACAAATAATGAGGTGAGAGGGACTTATGGGGCAATGCAGCCTGACGCTGATGGTTTAGTTAACATTACTAACGCACACATAAGTCAGTCTAATATACTTGTCTGCGGTGCTGTTTACAATACAAAGTGTCTAATTTGACATGTTAAATGCATTAATAATAAGCTCTGCAGATTTGTAACTTAAAGCATTACAATTAAATTTTAAATATAAAAAATGTATTATTAAAATTATGTAAACAATAAAAGCAGCTAAACACTAAACAATACAGACTTGTAATTAAAAAACTGCAAACTAAAAGCTCAACTAAACACCATTTTAAATGTCAATATTATTTAATAATTTTCTTATTTTATATTTTACAATATTATTTGTGAGCAGTGATTTTTTGCAGTGATATTTATTAAAGCATTTTTGTATTTTAATTATCATTGTTACATTGTTGTAACTTAAAAAACGTTAATAAATAATACATAAAAAACATTTAAATATATAAATGTACTGCAAAAAACTTTTTGTTTGCAGTAATATTTTACAAAAATATTAATATTTAATATTTTGTTGCTATGAGTTTGATCTGAATGCAAACCATGTTTGTCTTTGCATGCACTTGCAGCTTTTGAAAATATATGCAAATGAGTTTTAATAAACAAAGTGATAAAATACACCGACTATGACATCATGTGAACACACCTGAAACGCATTCAAAGCCGTTTCTACCACTGGTAACTGTGCATGCATCGCACTCCACTGCAATAACCCCACAGACGGGCAGCCGGCTCTGACACATCAGAGATTAATATGCAAGACAGACAAGATCCTGAGCTTGAGAGAGACATTCAGAAAGATACCTGCTCTTTAAAACACCCTTTCTCACACAGCCGGTCCTCCGCAGGGTCACGTCATGCAGGTAAATGATGCTATTTTGAGAGTGTGTTATTGTGCTGATATCTGAATACCGTGCACAGCTGCAGTTTATGATATTCTTCATATTCTGTGTGCTCAATTCACATCAGTGATATAAATTAATATTTTCATTTAAGTTTAAATTAGATTTGTACCTTTTAATAAAGCAATTTTTTTCTAAAAGTGTGCACCTTTTGAGTCAAATTGTTACATGTTAACCAGTCAATTCATTTAATACACATTTAGGCTGTTACTAAACAAATGAAACCAGTATTATTAACATTAATCTCTGCAGAAGCTGCATCTGAAGGTGTTTAGATGTATTCACACACTGTTTAATGCAGCTCAGAGTGATTTAATCAGTTACAAATGCATTATTTGACGTTTTAAACATAAAACATTGAATACTGATATTTAAAATTATTGAAAAAATGAAAAAAGACTTTAAAATTAAATTAAACCGCCAGTAGGAGTAAGCACGTCACGGTTAACAAGTGAGTCGTTGCGACTGAACCGAGTCATTTAAACGATTCATTGATTCATTCAGGAATGAATCACTGAGACTCAAAACATCGCTGTAGCTGTTTGGAATTATTTTTTTGTCGGCGAAATGGAGCAAAAACAGGCAATATGGTGTCTAAAATGTAAGTTTCTTGATATTAGCTTATTGTTTATTGACTGTTGTATAAAATCAATATCACATTTGTAAACGTGCTTATTTTTGAAGAAAAAACTGCATTCTTTGTGTGATTTGAATCATATGAAACGTAAATAAATACATTTTCTGCCCCATATCTTGAATTTTGCGATCACTCCTAATTCATTTTAATCGACTGAATCATGCAGTGAAAGAACACGCTCTTAATGCACGCGCACACTGTTTAACCCCTTCATCACCACGCGTGCACTGTTTAACCCCTTCATCACCACGCGTGCACTGTTTAACCCCTTCATCACCACGCATGCACTGTTTAACCCCTTCATCACCACGCAGGTAAATGCCACTGCAACCACGCAGGCTAATGTTTGCGTGCACTATTTAACCCCTTCATCACCACGCAGGTTAATGTATGCTACTGTGATTCTGACTGACTTGCAGGCTAATGTCCACTGATTAACCCCTTCCAGCAGGCTAATGTATGCGTGCACTGATTAACCCCTTCATCACCACGCAGGCTAATGTTTGCTGCACTTTTAACTTCATCACCACGCAGGCTAATGTGTGCGTGCAATAACCCCTTCATCACCATAATGTATGCGTGCACTGATTAACCCCTTCATCACCACGCAGGCTAATGTATGCGTGCACTGCCCCTTCATCACTTAATGTATGCGTGCACTGATTAACCCCTTCAGTAATGTATGCGTGCACTGTTTAACCCCTAAACGCAGGCTAATGTATGCGTGCACTGATTAACATGCAGGCTTGTATGCGTGCACTGTAACGTAAAAATACTCGATATTGTCAAATTGCATATCGTTAAAACAACAATTACGATATTATCGCACACGATATATATCGCACACCCCTAGTAGGAGCTGCAGTGGAAACCGGAGGCTGAATAAAAGAGTAAAAAAAGCTTCATGTGCTACTCGTATAGTGCATCTCGACTCGCTCACTTTTGAGTGTGCTGATGCATCAAAGCACAAGCTGAAGTCTCAAGGTCTGGAAAAACACGCAGGCCTGTTCGATGACAGTCAACCTTGTGTTGAGCCGGAGCGAGTGAATGCCAGAAGACAATATTAGTGCTGATTAAAGGAGTGCAAAGCAAAGCATCATTTACTCACTCTCATGTCTTGGCCACTCTTTGCATTATAATGAAAGGCAATGAACTCCAAAACAAGCTTCAACTAAACCGCAATACTGTAGCAAACTATTGATTCTGACACTTGTTTCCAGTCCTCCAGCCTAATAGAGGAGTCTTTTCTGATCAATACAAATGTTTTGGTAAATATGCATACTGTAGTTGAAATAGTGCATCTAAATATTCAGAGCATGTTTGCATGCAATGTGAATGAGAAACGCACAAATGAATGAATGAACGATTCAATGAATGCATGACTATATAATTATTAAATTAAAAAAAAAATTAACTCAACATAATGAAAAAGTATGAAGATACCCAAATGCATTACTGAAGTGGTTCAAAGCAAAGCAAATTAACTAAAATTAAAATACATGCATCTACAGTATGACCAAATAAAAATAAAATGCATACTATATAATTATTAAATTAAATAAAAAATTATCAAATAATGAAAAAATGAAGACCCAAATGCATTACTGAAGTGGTTGAATAAATAAAGAAATAGTTTATTAATTAATTAATAAATGCACGACTAAAAAATTATTCAATTAATTGAAAAATAATAAAAACACTCAACTAAGGCATAACACGTGAAAAAATGCATTAATGCACAAATGAACTGAAATGAGTCAATCAATAAATTAGTAAATGAATGTATAAATTATTGAACAAATAAATAATTTTAAGTCATGCATTCTTTCATTTTGTTGATTTAATTAATTAAAATCAAATTTAAAAATGAATTAAAATAAAAGCATTAACCAATGCATAACACTTGAAAAAGCAAATGTATGAATGCAAAAATGAATGAATTAGTTCAAAAATAATAAAAGCATGAAAATAATGACTTAATGCATGAATACACTAATGCATTAATAAGCAAATGAACTTCAAATATCATGAACAGATGAATGAATGAACGCTGAACGCCCACCCAGGAGAGACAGTAATACAACACAAATACACTCTCTCTAATACATGCACAACAGCCACTCGTCATCGCTCTATAGAAATGATCTGTTTCGGATGGATGCAGAAAATGCCAATACTGGCCGATATGGAAATGGTCATCCATAAATTGTGCATTGCCAGAATTGATCTCTATGCATCTCTCAGCGTGGATCATGCCGAACCTGGGTGAGGAAATCTGTGATGATACACTTACCGATGGGTGTCAAAGCTGCGAATCTGTCACAGATGAACAGCAGGCCTTTCCATTGACAACACTTCTGACAGGAGGCTTTTATAATGGAAACAGCAGTTTGTGGATGTAAACGAGTCACGTGTCGAGTGCCTCACTTCACTGGAATTAACAGAGGCATAAACTAACGGTTTGCACATTTGCAAGGGCTTACGGGGTAAATGGTGATGACCGAGACGGAGTCTGAAAACAGCCACTAACGCAAGGACCGAAGCCGCATGTCACTCAATGAACATCAGTAGAATGGGTGAATTATACTAAAACCGCTACTGGATATAAATGTGTTTGGATTATGAGATGAACAGAGACATAAAATGCATTTCATTTGAGATGTTTGGAGAAATAAAAATGGCTGGAGCAGATCTGCAGCGGGTCAAAAATAGAAACGCAGGTGTAGAGTTACAACAGCAATCCTTATAGACAGCGTTCAAACTGAAATTAATCAAAGGATACATTTAAATTAAGTTAAAAACTATCTTTTGGGTACTTAATTTGGGTAAAATAAAATGTAGAAATATTAAATTTAATAGAGGTTGTTCTATAAATGATAAAAAAAACTAATATTTAGGTCTCAATATAATCATAAATCTAATGTACTAGATTTAATTTGTTTGCTTTCAAGCTTTCTTAAAAATAATGAAAATAATTATTTGTCTGTTTTCAAAATTTTGAAAATTATCATTAAAAATAATAATATAAATATAATAAACAAAAATGGTTTTCATTACTACTACTAATAATAATAATTATTATTATTGGTGTTAAATCATTTTTACAATTATTTAATAAATTCGCATTATTAAAGAATTAATACAAATATATTATTATTAATACAATAATATTTTGAATAATTTAATAAACATTACTTAAATAAATACAAACATATTAAATACATTGTATAATTATTATTATTAATTAATAACAATAATAAATGTGATTATGATTATATATTTAATAAAGTATTATCAATTTACCTAATAAATACAAAATTGTTATTATTATTAATCAAATTATATTTTTGAAAAATTTAATAAATATTATTCAAATAATTAAAATAAATTGAATCAAATTGTTTTAATCAGTATTATTAATAATATAAATAATAATAAGGTAATTTCAATATGTTCAGTTGATGTCAAAAAACAAAAAGTGTGGAAAAGAGCAGCATGAACATCCCGCCTGGTATCTCCTTGTGTGTGTTACAACAGAAAGAAAATCATACGAGTGTGAGTGAATGATGATGAAGTTGGGTGGGCTACCCCTTTAATGCATTCACAAACGGTCCATCCCACGCATTTCTAATCAATGCTTTATCCCTGACAGTGTTTTCAAATGAAACAACAGAACGCGTCAGCAGCATGAATACAACATGAGTCTCCTGGCATTTTATGGCCTTCATCACCATATTCTGCCGTGTTTTTGCTGATGAGTCTCACGTCACACGCACAGAGCGAGGCCGCGGCAGTCTCTTAACACGACTGAAGTGCCTGCAAATGATAGGAAGTGTGCAACAGGCCAAGCGCATCGGTATGACTCATCCGCTTCAAGAGCTTCACTGTCACATCAGCGGCTCTCACCGACGTCAATGCACGGCCACATGATCATATCAAAATACATCAGAAACAGAGACAAGACTAGTGCAACAGTATATACTGTCCACCTGCTAGAGCCATCCAAAGTGCGCACACACACACACACCGTGAACACACACCCACACACACACACACACACCGTGAACATTCACCCGGAGCAGTGGGCAGCCATTTATGCTGTCGGGGGTTCGGTGCCTTGCTCAAGGGCATCTCAGTCGTGGTATTGAAAGGTGGAGAGAGTGCTGTACATTCACCCCCCCCCCCCCCACCTACAATTCCTGCCGGACCTGAGACTAAAACTCACAACCTTTCGATCAATTGATTGTTTATTTATAAAGCACATTTAAAACAGCCCAAGGTTGACCAAAGTGCTGTACAGATCAGGAAGCTCAAATATAAAACAGAATCTATAACAATCTATAGGATAGCATACATACGATTAGATTAGGAACCCACACTAAGAAGGTGTGCTATAAGTTTAAATTTAAAAGAGGAGAGTGATGACACCATTCGGACTGATCCCAGGAGACTATTGCAGAGTTTAGGGCCCGCTATCACAAAAGCACGGCCTCCACGATGTTTTAACCGTGATCGACGAACAGAAAGCACTCCAAGGTTGCCGGATCTAAGTGCCCTGGACGGATTATGACAACGTAAGAGATCAGATAAATAAGCTGGAGCAAGGCCTTGTAATGCTTTAAAAACAAAAACTAAAATTTTAAATTAGATTCTCTGTTTTTGAGTCCAACTCTCAAACATCAGGCCACGACTTCCACGACTTGTAATTAATTGTGAAATTTATAATGTTGCAATTTATGTATTTTTGCAACATTATAAATGTCCTAAATATCACTTTTGATCAATTTATTGCACCCTTGCTGAATAAAAGTATTGCTTTCATTAAAAAATATATTATTTCAATGTTTCAATTTCGGTGTAACGCTCGTGTTGAAACAGCACACGTAACCGTGTTCCCGTGGCTCAGTGGTTAGAGCATTGCGTTAGCAGCGCACAGGTTGTGGGTTCGATTCCCAGGGAACACATATACTGACAATAAATGTATAACCTGAATGCACTGTAAGTCGCTTTGGATAAAAGCATCCGCTAAATGCATAAATGTAACCCAAATAAACGTTTATAGTGGGATTATCTCGTGCACAACTCGTGCTCTTCCTCGCTCTGACAGCTCTGCGTCTGTAACGCTATACATACGAGCCGGTTCAGCGGTTCAGCGGCGCGGGCATCTGCTGGGTGAGAAATTGTCCCCAGCCGATCCGCCTCACCCGTGACCCTTCCAAGCCCCTGCTGCGTCCCGAAGCCGACCGCGACCTCCGGAGCTCTGCTCCACACGCCGATTCTCAACGGACGCGGTCACATCTCGTTTCACCCCTGTTTGTTGGGCGATGTGACGTGATACGCCACTGCTTACGGACTGCTGTGCGATCAGAAGCAGATGAGAACTGGTTTTAATGCATGCTGAATGTATTTTTAATTACATTAGCTTCTGTGTGTTTGAAGTATAACATCTATTTATCTCTAATGAACCTGCTGCCTACATAGACAGCTGGAAGAGTTCTAACGGATAAGAAACTAAGATTCAGAATCAAAAATACTGTAAAATCAGTAATATTAAATAATAAATAAACCACCGATAAATGTCTGAACCCCTGAAAGGCATCTCTCACACAGTGTTCAGGTGACAGGCTCGTTTTCCCAGCCTTTCCTAGAGAAGGAGACGTTTCTCAGCCGTGTCAAGCACGAAACATCGTCTCCGACACATATCCGCGGCTGACAAACTAGACAATCATGAAGCCTTCAGTTATGACATCATAAAACACCCGGCATACAAGCGTGAAGCATATTGAACCATCAATCCTGCAAGCATGAAGCTATTTTTTTTTGCTGAAGCTGCACACACACACACACACACACACACACACATGCACACACACACACGCGCACACACACACGCACACACACGCACACACACGCACACACACGCACACACACACGCACACACATGCACACACACGCACACACACACACACACACACACGCACACACACGCACACACACGCACACACACACACACACACGCACACACACACGCACACACACGCACATGCACACACACGCACACACACACACACACACACGCACACACGCGCACACACGCACACACACGCACACACACGCACACACACGCACACACACACGCACACACACGCACACACACGCACACACACGCACGCACACGCACACACCGCTGATACTTGCTCAGAGGTGCTGCGTTACACTAATAACACGATTTTTACATTTTCTATTATTGAAATAATAAGTATTTAATACAAATTAGATTATTCATCAAAACGATATATAAAAGTGAATACCATTGTTAGGTGGTTTTCTTCAGTTATACACCAAATTAAACCTTAACCCAAAGTGAAATTGCACTAGTCTTAGCACACCGCACACTTACTAATCACTAGTGAACTAAATATGCTGAGCTTGCGGATGCATTATCCCATGTCCCATAAGCTGGAATACTGCCACTCGGCTAAACCATATTCACAAAGCGGCGTCCAATTGGGAGTCCAACAGCAACTTAAAGGTTACAGCCTAATTAGACGAGGCTTCTGATTTCAAAGGCTCTCGGCTCGTTAGAGCATCTCGGCCTCTCGACACCAGCTGTGGTCTATCGCTGCCGGTCTCTGGCGAGGGAGACACGCCACAGGATCGGATCTGTCGTGGGAACGTTCGGATATACAACACGGCCTGTTTTGCTGCTCGACGCCTCATTATGCTTCCTAAACATGGCAGGGGGAGATCAATGGTGATTGCAGATTTGACTGTATAGGATATGTTTTGCTCTGGAATATTTTGGAACTTCAGATGTTAGGAAATTGCTGTAATGTTTTGAGGTCATGCGAGTAATATAAAAGTTGTCTGAAACGGGTTCTTGGTCATCTAGTCATAAGTTTTGATTTAATACATTTTAAATGTTGTAATTCTATTTTAAGTTTGGATGCTGTGCTGGGCATGGCTATTTGTTTTTAACCATCTCTAATTCAATTTTAAGTTTGGATGCTGTGCTGGGCATGGCTATTTGTTTTTAATCATCTCTAATTCAATTTTTTATCCAATTTAACTTCTCAAAGACATATCTTGTTTAGTATTATTTCCAAATAGATAACGTTTGACCCCAAACTACATATTTAGTGATTTATCTGGCAAATAAATGTTTTGAAGTCACAAATGTAATATAAAAACTGGTCAAACTGCAATGAGATGCTTCCGGATATTACTTAGTTTGTTTTTTTAACTTAAAAATAATAATCAAAATAAAATCTGCTTTACATTCTGAAGCCGTTATGCTTTGCACATCTCAAAAAAAAAATATGCCAATGTGACTTGTCTATTTAAATGTCTTGTTTTGCATTATTGGCAAACAGTAACGGTACCAACATTTCAGTATTCGGTACCGATACCAGTGAAAATCCACGGTTATCGGTACCAAAGCAAAACACAAAAACATGCTAATTAAAAAACACACTCTATTTATTAATAAAGTCAAACAAAAATTAAATGCACAAAAATCAATGCCATTATTTGTGCTTATTTAAAATTGTGGTTTCAATTTTTACACAAGTAATAAAAGTATGGAAACAAGTTTCACCCAAATTTAATTTGTCTTTTAATTAATGATATTTAAACACTTTTACTTTTTTGCTAAATAAAGGGGATTTATTATTAAAATTAAAACATGGAAGAAATATTGCATGATTATTTATTAGAAAATAAAGTTGTATTAATTTTTAAACAGTAGTAGCAGTATCAAATGCATTCTACTAAATAATAGTAGCCTAATATATTTCTGGCCAAATGTCTAAACCGAACTTTTATTTTGACGGGTTGCCGTGAATACCTTTACATGTCTGTGTATGTGATATGACGCTGGTTTAACTCAAATTAAATGATAAAATGATCGTGAAGTGACTCTCAGAGCAGTTCTGGAGATGTTGTTTATGTATTGTTTGGATGAATTAATCAAAAGTAGGTCATTACACTTAAATCAAAATCGCGATATTGACCAGTATCTGTAAATATTAAGCCGGGAAAGTATGCCATGACATAGTATGATATTATGTCCTCATTTAGACGGCAGACGCTGAAATCACTGCAAGCGTCACATGCAACGTTAGTAATGTCTCTGCCATTCATTCATTCACACAGAGACTTGCAGAACATGCGATTCATATTTGAATCGACTTTTTCAGCTTAATATTTACAGATACTGGTCCATATCATGATTTGATTTAAGTGTAATGACCTACTTTTGATTAAATCATCCAAACCTTGACAAATTTCATGACATTCCGTGTTAAACTGTAAATTCCGTTTTTAAACTAGGTTCCACGATTCGTCCGCATTTTCTGCGTCATGGAAATCATACGGCCCTACGCGTCAAGAACCGGGTTGACCGGGTCCTCGGTACCACCGGTACTTTAAAAGACCTGGTACCGTGACCAGTGTTGGGGAAAGTTACTTTTAAAAGTAATGCGTTACAATATTGTGTTACTCCCTAAAAAAGTAACTAATTACGTTACTTAGTTACTTTTTATGGAAAGTAATGCGTAGGTTACTTTTTAAACATGAGCAGGGCTTGATTGTTTGTTTTTAATACAATAAGTTATATTTATAGCAAATATAAAAGCCTTTCACACCAAAAAGTGTAATGAATAAACCTCAGACTGAAGGACGAGTAAATCACGTCTGTACAGAAGAACACAGGAGAAGTTCAACACTCTTCAACAATTAAAAAACAATCAAGCACAATTGTTATTTATCTAAAGAATTTTTGCTTATTAATATGGTTGAACTGGATCATAAAGGTAGCACAAACACATGGTAAAAAATAGATAAAATTTGTGTTGTTTAACTGTTTAATTATTGCAGGTTTCGCTATTCTGAGTTTGCATTTCTCTGTTTTAATTCATTTTGATGAATACTGAATCTGTTTTTCGCGATGGGATGAATTAATACACGTTCATATTTAGTCTAGATTAGATCTACAGTAAGATCAGTTCACACGGCGCACTCAGTCAATAAATGGAAAAAAATAACTGCTGTTACTTTTTTGAAAAAAGTAAATTAAAAAGTAATGCATTACTTTACTAGTTACTTGAAAAAAGTAATATTATTACGTAACTCACGTTACTTGTAATGCGTTACCCCCCCGACACTGACCGTGATGTTTTCATTTTTTTTAGTACCGACTTGGTACTGAAGTACCGGGTCTTTTGACAACACTAGTATGAATCATTAACTATTAAATAACTGGTATAAATATATAAAAACTGACTGCTATTGAATCGAAACCATAACAAGAGCCTTCAGGAATATTTTGATTTTGATTTATGCTTTGCACATCTCATTAGTTTTTACTGTTTCTCCAATTATATTTTTTTATCTAATTCATCTTCTCAAAGAAATCTCAGAACGTTTGACCCTAAACTACACTTTTGTCCAGAAAAAGCCTTTTGTCTTGTTTGTTGGAGTCTATCAATGCAGCTGTGTCTTCTTGGAAAAAGAAAGAAAAACATAAATAAAGAAACTCCCTGAATTGTTCAGCGGATGAAAGGGATGTTTTTCCTGGAAATACTTGACGTTGACTCCTTTACAGCCTTGGAATGTCCAGGTTCAATACAACTAGCAGCAACATTTGGTGCATAAAGTTCATTATCACTGAAAATAATTACTGGATCATTAAACATTAAAATGTCATGTACACAGTATCACACTTACAAGGTCAGCTCTCCGCTGACACGAACTACCAAAGAGCAAAACACGGCATTTATTAATCATAATTAGTGGTAATGTTTAATCAATCAACCTTTCCTTATACATTAGTTAATGCACAGTGAATTAACATGAACAAACAATGAGCAGTTGCATTTATATTAACTAGCATTAATTGCTGAAAATAACTTTCTCATTGTTAGTTTATTCTAGCGAATGCATTACGGTTAACAAATGACAACCATTAAACATGCAACTGGAAAAATCACAATACTTAAACGTTTAAAGTGGATAAAATTATTTCTAAATGCATTTAATTTGATAATTATTTCATAATTCCTGTGAGCTTGCTCTTTGCTTCCATGTAAACACATTTTTTAGATAGTTAAGTCACAGGCTTTTGTTCTTATTTACAACAAAGAT
This sequence comes from Schizopygopsis malacanthus, assembly GCA_027474115.1. NCBI lineage: Eukaryota > Metazoa > Chordata > Actinopteri > Cypriniformes > Cyprinidae > Schizopygopsis > Schizopygopsis malacanthus. Next base: position 39,919,168 of record CM049871.1, read on the forward strand.
TAAATAAAAATAGCTATATTGAGATAATTAATAAAGCAATGAATATTACGAAAATAATTGGAGGAAAAGATGCTGCATTGATAAGTGATTTAACTTGATTTTTCTCGAACTCTATTGACTTCAAACAAAGCTCAGTCATTGTTTGTCCAACAATCATACATCATTTTGAAGGTCTTTTAATAGAAAATGTCAAAATAAAAACTCATTTTTGAAATTTTCTCATTGCGACTCACTTGTCACAAATAACGTTTTATCTTCTTTATAATTTATAAGTTTAACTTGCTGTCTGAAATCTCATGTAAAGTTTGACAAATGTGACCCTAGACAAAAAAAACAGTCATAAAGGTCAATTTTATCAAATTGAGATTTATGCATCATCTGAATAAATAAGCTTTTTTATTAATGTATGGTTTGTTATGATCGGACAACATTTGGCCGAGATACAACTATTTGAAAATCTGGACTCTGAGTGTGCAGAAAAAAAAAAATAATAAAAATATTGAGAAAATCGCCTTAAAAGCTGTCCAAATAAAGTTCTCAGCAATGCATATTACTAATCAAATTAAGTTTTGATATATTTATGTCAATAATTTTGACCCATACAATGTATTGTTGGCTATTGCTACAAATATACCTGCTTAAGTCTGCTACTTAAGACTGGTTTTGTAGTCCAGGGTCACACAAGATCATGCACCAAGCAAACAAGGTAGCATGTTATTAGAAACAGTCCCGCAGCACTTGAAAGAATGTTGACACAGAAGCCAAGAGCCGCTCCGAGGTCTGTTTCTAATATCCCGATATCTCACAACAGATCCCGGCTCCGTGTGGATCAGTGTGTGAAAGAAACACACACGCAGGTGCACTGCAGCATTAACCAGCAGCAGCTGACAGCGAGAGCAACGAGCGGCGCTAACCAGCTGCAGCTGACGCGAGCGGCTACCGCTCAGACCGCCTCACGTTCACGAGTCACTAGGGATACAACATCAAAATCTCACGATATATATCATATAAAAGCTGAAAGAAGTCAGCTTTTATATGACGTCTCAGTCACACTGGTGTTTTAGGAAGACACAGAAATTAGAATACGATAATAATAACAATGACAGTAATACTGTAAAACAATTGGACTGTAAAATAAATAAATATTAATATTTTATAGGTATATTATTTTTGCTTTGTACTAAAGTAGAGAAATTACAATACTTTGTTCCTAATTTCTACACTTGAAAGATATATTTTGAATTTGGAGCACATTTAAACTAGTGATCGACCGATTGATTTTTTTATAACCGATACCGATTATTTGTACGTTTATGTGCCCGATAACCGATATGCAGAACCGATATTTATTTACTGTTATAAAGTACATAAATAACAGAGTGAAGTCCATTCTTCACTTTCAGTCAACAAAAAACTGTTGAAAATTAACATTTTCATGTAAAATTTAATCTTAAAGTAACAACAATAAAAGCATTTTATTTATAAAAAGCATCATCAGCAACACTGATATTAACAATAAGCAAAATAATGTTTTCAAATGGAGAAAATAAAGGACAGAAGTCATATCAACTTCATGTTAATCTACAGTTTTAGGTTTAAACTCTGTTTAATAGACTAAAGAGTGAAGAATAATTCACTGAATAATATTCTCTGGAATATTGAAATAAGCTATAACACACAAAACATCGTATTTTATTGCATTTCTTAACTGTTTTATCAGAATTATTAAAATGTTTTTGTCTAAATTATGAAAACTGCTGACAGCGGTTTATCTATTTACACAGAACTATACTCAAACTGCGATCGCTTGCGGAGATAATAAATCATTAATTTAGATAGAGATGTATTTATTTAGATGTTTATTGGTGAAATAATGGTTCTATAGTAAATGTTAATATAATTTAGCGTGTTTCAAGTGAATCTTGTATAAAGTTACATGCGGTGGCCGTGCTGGAGCTTCTCCTGAGTGAACAGTGTGTGTGTGTGTGTGTGTCCACAGCTCCAGGTGTGTGTGTGTGTGTGTGTGTGTGTGTGTGTGTGTGTGTACTTGGATGGGTCAAATACAGAGAACACATTTCACTGCTAGTTATACTCTGAATAATTGGGCAAAAAAAAAAAAAAAAAACCTTTTTTTTTTTTTTTTACCGATAACGGTAAAATGCTTAAATATCAGGAAAAATATCAGTAAACCGATATATCGGTCGATCTCTAATTTAAACCACTAGCTGTCAGCAATGATGTTTATGATAATATACTGACGTAGTTTTCTGCATACTGGTTGATAAATATGAAAGAAGTCCGTTCCAGCTTGGAACAACCTTTTCTGCATTGAACGGTTGGAGAACGGACACAGGCTGGAAACCCGCACCGAGACCGCTGTTCTCTTGTGCTTCAAGACGCAAGTTCTTTCCGTTCCTGCACTTAAATTGTTTTAAAATGCCCATATCATGGGTACTGAAATTTAATTTTTTTGGTTTTGGGAGTCCAAAATAACAGGTTGACATGCATACAAGGTTAAAAAAAACTTTTATTGTCTTATAATATGCATTTATTTTTAGCTTACTTGCTCAATGACTCTCAAATGATTTGCTCCGTGCTTCATTTTTCCAAACCCCTCCTTTGCGTGACGCTAATCCGCGGTGATTGGTCTCATTTTCATCTTATCACCTGTAAAGCCTGATAAAGCAGCGTTTGTGAGCGCAGTGCTGCTTTGTGTACAGCGTTAGCGGGTAAACCACTATTTTTACTGCTCCAAAAGCGGCACCTAGTGGCAAAGAATGAATTAGCATTTTCATTCAGACCAACGAGAAAAGACGAATAAGTGGGCAGGCAATATGTTTCATGTTGACGTTAACATGAAGCGGCTTGGGATTAGTTTTTAAAACGACTCGGTTCAGTGATTCAGAGTCGACTCTTTCGTTTGAGAGACCATAACTTTATACACGGTGCACTTTCAGATTTAACACTTTTCAGGATGTTTTCATTCACGTAGAGTTGTGTTACACACGGCATGAAAGCTCATTTTCAAAAATCCATAATAGGGGCACTTTAATTCACATTAACATGTGAACGCAGGAGTCGTTAAGCAGAATCGAAATGCACTCGTTTTATTGAATACTCGGTTCTCTGAAATGCAGAACCGGTTCTCGATACCCAACCCTACCTAGGAGTCACGAGTCTGAGCAGAAAGCGCATTGATGTGGACGCCTCTACACCCCCACAGCAGAGCAGGAGTGAAGTCACACGGACCAAATGCAGAACTCATCAAAGTCTCTCCCAGCAGCGGCCCGATGTTAAGCTCAAGTCAGCACTTCATTGTTTTGTGAATGACCGGGACACCCTGCCGCACCGAACACATTCCCCCCCCCCATGTTTGCTCTGCTGAGGCTGGGAAAAAACACACAACAGGTCCTTCTCAAATGAAGTCAGACGGTGAAATCAACCCATCTCAAACTGTAGGAGAAATACAGTGAATCTGACCATTCGAATAAGCAGTTAGAGACACTACAAATCAATAAACAATCATCTATTATTTATTATTCAATACATTGATTTACAAATTATTTATTTAAAAACAGAACAGTCATTGTCTGTTTAGTTTAAATGGCATTAACAATTTTAATATAAACTAACAAAACGTTATATGTTATAATACGCATATTATTCTATTTTACATTATAATTAAATATACTGAATAATAAATAAGTTATATTTTACATTTATTTTAATAAACAACTTAATTAGATACAAACATAAAATATGAACATTAAAATGTACACAAATAAAAAGAAAACAAGTTGTATTAATAGAACAAAAGCAAAGACAGAATGATTATTGAAGATTTTTATCAAAACAAAACTTTTTTATTAAATTATTAAAATAAAGCATCTAACTGCACTGAATTTGTCTTAATATTAATAAAATTTGTAAACGGTATTGTTTATTTAAAATTTTCATCATTATATTTATACAAATCATTATTATAAAACATTTTAACGTATAAGTATTATTTAAATTATTAATAACGTATAAGTAATTATTTAAAACAGGGAAGTCCTTATGTATTATAAACAACAGTAGAAATGAATGCAAAAAGCACTAAATGTGAAAATATAAATTAATAATAATTAATATACACATAACTAACTTTCTTTATATTATAAATTAATATAATACACTAAATGACCAATAAAAAATTATATTCATATACCGAACCACAGATATTACAAGCAGTATAAATAAATACATATTGTTGTGGATAATAGCAAATTAAGTACATGATACAAAATAAAACAATCCTGAAAGTGAAAATGCTTCATAATAATTAACTACAGCTAGTCAGGAGAAAAACACAGATTCAAATGTGTGATATTTATCACTTGTCGCTTTGTTACACAATGCCAGGACATGACATGCACTATATCATTCTATATACTATACTATATTCACTTGTGTGTACTGATCATGCAGCAGACACGGCACCGATGCTGCACACCCGGCAGGGTCAGAACCAGACAAAACGGTTGATGTTGGCCGCTGTGTGTTCAGCTGATGACATGTGAGCTGTTATTAGGACTGTCTCGCTGACGGCTGCAAGCCATGCAAGTGCTTGTCAAGTGCAGACATCGTCACTCCAGAGCGAGAAACAAATACAACAACGGCCTATTCAGTGTCAGGCTCACCATCACATGACTCTGGCATTTGTATATTATCTGGGAAGACGGGAACGACTCTCCTTTCCATCCCCCACAAATCACAGCACTTCCTGCCTCTCTGTCAATAGTGTGGACCAGCTGCAGCTCAACCGGCTTCACAGTAACTAGGTTAGAGAGGACAAATGCATCGAAGTCGGGTACAACGCTGGGAAACTAATCTGAAACTGCAGTTTGACACGAGCAACTCGTGAAATCAAGCAGCCCCTAAAAAACGAATAAATAATAAAAGATATCCTATAGTTATAATCCTATATCATATAGTTATTAGGGGTGGAAGAAAACAATCGATGCATCGTGATTCTCTCTCCAACGATTCTGGATCGATTCTGAGCTTAGTGTTTACCCAGATGTGTGATGACGCTGAGTTTGCTTTAGAAACACCCGTATGCTGCTTGCTTCCAATTACACACACACACACACACACACACACACACTCTCTCTCTCTCTCACGCACACACAGACACACACCCACACACACACACGCACTCTCACACACACACACAGGTCTGCACCACACACACAGACACAGACCCACACACTCTCTCACACACACACACACACTCTCACACACACAGACACAGACCCACACACTCTCTCTCACACACACACACACACACACACACACACACACACACACACACACACACACACACACACACACACACACACACACACACACACACACACACACACACACACACACACACACGAACCTTCAGTAAAATAATCTTTCATAAAGTCCGGAGAGGTTGAAGTGAATTACCAGGACATTCGCGGCTTCATTGCACTGGATGCGCTGTGAGAGACGCACGCTTTGTTTGATGTTACACGTGAAGTTGTCTCGCTCGTCTGTATTTTCCTTACAAATGCTCGACGAAGTCATCATTTATGTGGTTTGGAATGCAGTGCGTTTTTACACTTTGCATATTTTATTTAAAAAAAGTCACTTTATATTACAAACAACAGGACAAATTAATGTAAATGGCATTATATATATATGTGTGTGTGTGTGTGTACATAATACAGTACACATTATATATTATTTTAATTTATTATAAATTAATATAATACACTAAATAAACCAAAAAGTTATATTTATGTAACTGAACTATATACATAGTGCTAATACAAGCTGTAGAGATGCATACGTAACTGTATTATAGTAGATAATAGTACTTAAATTATATACATTTAAAAAATATCCTGAGAGCGAAAAAACTCCATAATGCTAAATAAATAGATAAATAAAATATACATATATTATATATAAATACATTTTACATTTATGAAAAAATATATAAATCACAGCAGTATTTGTCTCGCACAAAAAAAAAAAAAAAAAAAGTTTAATTAAAGCAACAATTATTTATTCTATACAAAAAAGTACAATAAAATGTGAGAAAAACACGGATGTTACTGGAAAATTCAAAACATTTTGAAGTTATTGGCGCAAGTTTTAAAAGGGATAGTTCACCCAAAAATGAAAATTTTATGTTTATCACAGAATCTCTGAGAGTATAAAAACATGCACAGACAAATTCTAATTAAACCCTGCTGCTCGTGACGATACACTGATCTCTTAATTTGAATTTGTCTGTGTATGTTTTTAAACTCTCAAAGATTCTGTGCCCATAGACTGCCATTATATGACTGAACGACTGCAACGGTTAAAAATAAACCATCTTTGTTTGTGTTCTACTGAAGAAACAAAGTCACCTTGGAAGTCCTTGGGGTAAGCAGATAAACATCACATTTTCATTTTTGGGTGAACTATTCTTTTAACGCTTTACTCCCCAAGAGAGATTCTTTGTTCTTTGTTCCAGAAGTCACGGCCTTGAATATGCTGCGGTCAAGCAGCAAATCCGCTGTGCTGTACGTCTATAAAAATGGAGAGTGTGGTTCATGGCAGCGGACTCTGTGCCGGATCACGCAGCACAATGCAGCACACACCTGCATTTCCACAGGACACACAGCAGAATCTGTGCAAATGCTGAGAGCAGCAGGACAGCGTCACAATGAGAGCGTGAGCGGTACAAATGAGCCCGCTGACCAGATTCATTATCAGCTAACGCAGAGCACAAGGCTGAGCGGAAAACAACTCGGCCGTTTGTGCATCTTTACAAGGTCATCGCAGTCGGAGGAGCTCACGAGTCTGCGCAGCACCCCCGGCTGCGAGTCAATGAGACGATCTGATGACCGTCGAGTCCCAGGGGCCAAAGACAGCAGCTCAATGGGCCCCTGTGTTTGAGACTGAATTAACACAGAAAACGTCATCTTCAAGATGCATATACTCCGTTTTAGAGGTCAGGGGACCCAACCAAACACAACAGCACCGAACTAAAGATTGGATTCTGTACAATACATCTACAAGCTTTCAAATAATAGGGATACGATTTATGAAAAAGTATTATTAAATATATATTGCAATATCTATGCATTTCAAAACTGTAGTAAAATATCAAGGCATGCTATTTTCAACAGTTATTTAATCAGTAAATGGAATGAAGGATTATTAACAATTATTTTCATTTATATGCACCAATATACCTGGAAAAAAATACATATTTTCACTAAAACATTTTTGTTTAGAAAAATGTAGATGAAATATTAAAGGTACATTGTTCAAATTGTTTTTCCACTAAATTAAAAAAGGGAAGGATAATTAATGATTATTTATTGAAAAATTATCATTTACTTATGATTTATATGCACCACTATAATAATATAAAGGGAAAAATTAATATTTTCCGATAAAACATATTGATTTAGTTACATTTAGTTATAATATTTTAAGATATGTTTTCCAAATAGTTTTTTTCATTAAATGAATGAGGGAATGATGATTAATACTTGCTTATTTAATATTTAATTACTTTAATTTATATACACAAATATAACAATACGTAATTCAGTAAATGATATTTGAGTATCTGAATCAATTCATTAAAAAGAAATAATCAGAATTTTGAACTGATTCAATGAACTGTAACGTCTTCACACCTTCATACTATAAATGTCTAAATGTGGAAACTTAATAAACAAGAAAATATTAATGTTAAAATCCTGGTTGAGAATTAGAGAATCCAAATGCAGGGTGAAACAGAGAGGAGGCAATTTAAGACTCAGATTTGTTTCAGTCACATGAAGGCCGCATAGCAACCACCCAGAAAACCCTAACAACAATATGATGTACAAACCCGTTTGGTGGATTGTGTGAAGAAGACAGACTCACAAATGGATCCTAATGAAGGCGGTTGTTATTGCATCTTCTATAATACACTAAATAAACCAAAATTTTATATTTATGTAACTGAACTATATACATAGTGCTAATACAAGCTGTAGAGATGCATAAATATTATAGTAGATAATAGTACTTAAATTATATACATTTAAAAAATATCCTGTGAGCGAAAAAGCTACATAATGCAAAATAAATAGATCAATACAAATATTCATATATTATATATAAATAAATACATACATTTTACATTTATGAAAAATATATAAATCACAGTAGTATTTGTCTCGCACAAAAAAAAAAAAAAAAAAAAAGGAAAAATTATTTATTCTATACAAAAAAGCACAATAATATGTGAGAAAAACACGGATGTTACTGGAAATTTTTTAGTGGCGCAAGTTTTAAAGGGATAGTTCACCCAAAAATGCAAATTTGACATTCAAACTTTTGCATTTTTTGACATTCAAATGCATTATTGCATCTTCTCTGACAGACCTCAACTGCTGTAATACACCGTAAGCCGATGGCAAATTACAGTAACTCGCTAGATCTTTGACTCACCTCTGAATAACTGAAGAAACAACACTAAAAACTGTTTTACATGCTGATGTTGCCAAAATAAATTCAACTTCCGATCACGAACGAGCATGGGTTAATATGATTTCACAAGCTTATTTAAATACAGACAGAAAAACAATACAAGTTAAAGTGCTTCACTAAATCCATTTAAACTGTCACATATCAGCTTTAGGCCTGCCATAAACCAACAAAGGCTGGCACAATCAGCCAAAAGCACATAATGCAATGCATCGTTCAAATATCCAGCTTCATGCATAAGAGGAAGAAATGATCTCACGGGTCGACTGCATTGATACCAAACTCATGCGTCGTGGCCTAAAGCGCTCGTAACACTATCTTCTGACACTGACCTACATAGTCACCTTGCCTAATTTGTGTGATAAACGACAAAGCTTGTGTGAGCGGGTCATTTTTTTTGTATTTTTGTGAAGGACTGCAGCGCACATGAAGGTAAGTACCATCTTAAGTGCATTATTCCTGTGAGAGTCGGACCTGCTCTAGTTTTACAGCGCATTTGTCAATGTCACCGGCGCAGCGTTTTCCTGCATTAAAACACGCGAGCTGCCGTATCATACGCTCGCCTCATGACCATCTGTGTCGGGAAACATTACGCGACCCAGATTAAACCAAAAGATCCTGGTCACTATAAGGCATGGTTTACTGGAAGAATACCATAAAAGATACCAATGTTTAATAAATAATTCATGTTATTATTAATAATATTCGCCATTACATTATGTATTGTTAAAAAAGTGCTTCTTACCCATGCAAAACTGGCAGGGTTATTAAACTAAAACAAAAATCATATTAATTTGTTGCTAAATAATCATTACATGCAATTACACAAGTTTTTTTTTTTTATTAACTGATTTTATTTCAGCTAGTTGCCAAGGCAATGCCTCATTTTCATTTAGTTTAACCTGATGTCCTAACAAATTTAAACTAAAACTAATATTAGGCAATATAAAATGTTTAAAGATATAAAAAATAAATAGCTAATAAAAAACAAGTAAACAAGAAAATTAATGAAACTACCTAAAATTCCTTTCAAAATTTAAAATACAGGTAGAAAACTATAATGGAATATATATATATATATATATTTAATTTACAGTGGATGCAATTCATAGTGAAATGCAGTGAAGTGAGAATAAAGTGAAAATAAAAGTTTAAAAAGACTAGGGTTGGGTATCGTTTTTTTATTTTTCCGATACTTTTAAAACGGTACCGGTGCCTAAACGGTGCCTGAACCGATACTTATAAAAAATTTAAAATGACCAATTAATAATTGGAGTGGCCATTAGCACTAAACACATGGGCCCGGTTTCACAGACAGGGCTTAGACTAAGCCAGGATTAGATCATAGTTCAATTAGGACATTTAAGTCATTTGTATAAACATGCTTAGAAAAAAACATTACTAGGGTGCATCTTGAGACAAAACACTAGCACTGATATATTTTAGGATCAGTCAGTGCAAGTTTATTTCAGTTAAAACAGATAAGAGTTAAATTTTAGTCTAGGACTAGGCTCAAGACTTGTCTGTGAAACCAGGGGATGATGTCTTTTTCATTCATACTGGACACTAGAGGGCACCCTCGAGCAGAAAACCCACAGATCCAGTCACAGAAGCAGAAACTCATGATGATCAGGGATATGGATACGTAAACAGAAGATATAAACGTTTGGAATGATAAAATAAATACAATAAACACTCGAATACGACTATGTCTAGTTTATCTGTGTTATTCAAGCCATCTCTGGTATTTTCATAATAATTAAGTATATTTATAATCCATTGCTAATCGATGTATTAGTAGCCTATGGAGTAGTAGTAGCTTAGCTAGTTAATGGAAGGTCGTCAGAGCAAGTGTAATCACTGCATTCACGCGCTCCTCGGATGCTCTCGTTTCCAGAGTTGTGCTTTTAAGTCTGAATGTGAAAACCGCACACTTGCGTTACTACATATATTTGTTGGACTTGTATTATTAGTGCTTTCCGAATTGAGTTCACGTGCATCTTCTCAGTCGGGAAATTATTTTTCACGTGCGGTGCCGGTGATGATGCTTCTTACGTCCGTTTCGGAGAAACAAAGGACAAATATTTCAACCGATCGCTCAGGCATGGCACCAAAATCTGCGTTCTGATTCGGTTCGGTACATACCGGTTACATAGGTACCGGTGCCATATTGATACGGGTTTCGGTACCCAACCCTAAAAAAGACTGAAAAAAAATCTCTATAATAAAAAATACAGATACAAGAAAAATATAGAATTGAAAAAAAAAATTTTTTTTTTCTGAAGTCATATATTGTAAAATCTAATACAAATACTTTAGTGATGCTTTAAATCTCTATTCATAAAATTGCATCTTTAAATTCACTTCATTTATATCACTGCAACGGTCATGCACATGCAAACATGCACCTGTTTTTGAACGTTATTTAAGTGCATCTCCATAAGCATTGTGTTTTATCTTAGAAAACAGAATTAATAGACTATCCTTCAATAAATTCAGTAGCTTTACTGGAGATGACATTATTATACAATTCAGTTGATGTGCATGTGCACTACAACATTTTAATGCATGAAAAATATTCAGTTTTGACTGTAAATAATGTTTGAGATTTAAATCAGTTCAAGAGTTCTTCAATGCTACTGAAATTAGATATGCTTTTAACATATATTAATGAAAACTTATCGTTTAGTTTAGGTGCATCGTTCAGTTTATATTTTTAAACACACAGCACGGGCGAACATCTGATGCTTTAATTATCAGTCACTGCGTTTATGTTTTTGTTTGTGTCTAAAAACAGCATCGGCGTTCATGGAAACCCAATGGCAGGCCATATAAATGACGGACGTGGCATGGTAACGTTAGATGGGAAGATATAAAACGGGCTGGATGAGAGCGCAGCGCTGCCCTTTCGCTCTCTACAGGTCAGCTTTATTTGAAGTGTGCAGTATGCAGTGTGGCAGAGCTGACACATGCACTCGAATTTCAGAGAGCTGCACTAAGGCGGCTTGCCAGCAACACAAAAATATCCTCAAACAAATGTTGTGGACGTTCGTTCAGTTCCCGTGCTTCATTTACATAATAATGATCAACAGACAAAAACGATGTTTATGCACAATGATCAATGTGAAATTACATATAAAACAAGCAATTCCAGCTCTAAAAGATGTAAACTAAATGACACATAAATACGGTTACACTCGTGAAATAGAGCACAACCGTTAGATTGACAGAAGTAAAAATTCTATTCATGTTCTCCTTCAAGGAATTGATTTTCAACAATAAATGATAACTTATAAACTATTAAAGACAGACCTACTCTGAGCTACTAGGTTGGTATTTGATGGTATATGCTTTTGTTGAAGCCATCACAAGCTTTATTTTGAACATGTTTAACAGAGGAATTCCTGATGATTGACTACATTACCCATGATTCTGCAGAGAAATCTCCACCAATCAGAGAACCACAAGCAAATCCATGAAGCACTGCGAAGGACATCCCTAAGAAAATACTTAAAGTGGACGGGAACTAATGCACTCCATCTATTATTTGGTCAAATGAATGCAATTTTTCCAGAATATAAGTCGCTATGTTTTATTCTGATTGGCTAATTTGAAGATGTAAAATGCATATACAGTAAATGCACATCTGTGACCGCAATTCTGCAGTAATGAGCCAAGTTGCTATGATGGAATTATAATTATTGTTAATAAATGTAATTATTTATTGAATATTGGTATCATTTATCATACTGCTTTTGCTGCGGTTTAATAAAACCAAGAAAAGGGGCATGAAATAGCAATTTTTATCATAAGTTAAAAACATTCCGCCAAACATCATGCCTGAAAAGCCATTAATATACTGCATACTGAATGCAATAACTAGCTAAATTGTCAAATTAAACTTTTTTAGAGGAAGAATGCAAGTGCAACTCTATAATCAAGTTATTCAGCCATGATCCTCTTTGATTTACGGTTCTAGCTCTACAATTCGTTGATATACTGCACATTGAATGCAATAACTAGCTAAATTGTGTCATATGTATTCTACAGTTACTCTCATGAAATATATTTTTTGGTGGAAGAATCACAATTACCACTTTTTCAGGGATATAAAGTCACCATGTTTTTGTTTTTTCTAGTAAGCAGTGTATTAGAATTTTTTTATAAATGCATGCATAAATGTGACTGCAATTCTATAATAAAAGTTGTTATGTTGGAATTATAATTATTATTGTTAATAAACATAATTACCTATTGAAAATCTGTGTATTTTATCATATTGCTATTGCTGCTGTTTAATAAAACCAAGAAAAAGACCATGAAAGAGCGATTTTATCATAGTTGTTCTGCCAAAAACATCCACTAACCATGCTAAACGTTATTTGAATACATTTGTGATCCTGGATAACTAAAGCAGTCTTAAGCAGCACGGGTATATTTGTAGCAATAGCCAACAATACATTGCATGGGTCAAAATTATCAATTCTTCTTTTATGCTAAAAATCATTAAGATATTAGATAAAGATCGTGTACCGTGAAACCCTAACTGTAAATATATAAAAACCGAATTATTTATTAGTAATATGCATTGCTAAGAACTTCATTTGGACTACTTTAAAGGTGATTTTCTCAATATATACATTTTTTTTAACCCTCAGATTCCAGATTTTCAAATAGTTGTATCTCGGCTAAATATTGCCCGATCATAACAAACCATATCAACTAGGGGTCGACCGATTATCGGCCTGGCCGATTATCGGCGCCGATATTAAGCATTTTACCGATTATCGATATCGGCCATTTTCAAAACATATTTGCCGATAATTTATTTTTATATGTTTTTTTTTTTTGTTTTTTTTATAATGCAAACAAACATATATTTAAGGTGACTTATTTATTGGTGAATAAATAATACAGGTGAAATTATTTAATGTTTAAATGCACTATTTGGCTCGATGCAGCCTGTCTGAGCTAACACTCTGTGAGAGTGAGGCGATCTCTCAATCTCTGGAGCAATTCCGCCCACCGCTCATCTGTAGTAGAGAGTCCAGGCAATCTCCGCCCACCGCTCATCTGATATGTAGAGAGTCCATCCGACCAATAACGCGGAAAACTGAAGGCAGTCTCAACCGAAAGCACATCAACTGGAGCTGCCTCATATCACGCATAGTTGTCTCTCAAAGGTAAAGCAGCAGCAGACGTTGCTGAAGTTGCAAAACACCTCAATTAACCTATGATGTCCGCGATCGGAAAATGCGGGCGGAATCGCGGAATGAGTCAAAATGGAATTTACCGTATACGCGGAATGCACGGAATGTGTCGAAGTTTGGATGAATTAATCAAAAGTAGGTCAGTACACTTAAATCGACTCCGCTATGGACTAGTATCATAAATATTAAGCGCAAAAACACTTTATTGAATCCTGCATGTTCTGCATCTCTGTTAAGAATGACACAGCGTGCGGTTTCATTTACTGCAACATACATGAAGAGCGTGTGAAGCTTGGTGTTTTCAGCATAAATGAGGACATAAATACTGAACAACATCCCCAGAACTGCTCGGAGAGTCACTTCATGAGCATTTGACCGTTTCATTTGAGTAAAACGATCGTCATATCATATATACATAGGCTACAGAAACTTAAAATGTCCTCATGGCAACCGTCAAAATATAAGTTCGTTTAGCCGAATATATTACTGTATACGTAATACAACTACAACAATTATTACAACTTTTGTTGAGAATAATAACACAATACGCTATTTCTTCCATGTTTTAATTTTAATAGTAAACTCATTTGTTTGCCAAAAATAAAGTCTAACTCTCATTTGATTAAAAGTAAATTAAATTAATGTTTTATGCCTTCATTTGCACTGTACTGTAAATTAAAACCAACGGAAATGTTGTTGTTATTAACATTTTCAGAATTAAAGACTGTTTAAAAGCATTTAAAGAACGTTTTTTGTCGAGCTCTTGTTATTATTAATTTTGGCATTAATTTTCATTTTTACACCAGCATGATATCGGTTCAAAATATCGTTATCGGTCTACTTGATCTGTAATAATCGGTATCGGTATCGGCCCTGAAAAACACATATCGGTCGACCCCTAATATCAACAGAAAGCTTATTTATTCAGCTTTCAGATGATGTATAAACTCTCAATTTCAACCCTTATGACTGGTTTTGTAGTCCAGGGTGACATATATGAAACTCAAAATATTACTCAATATAAATCTTTACTCAAAAAATGACAAACATACAGCAAGACCCACGTCCGCCGTCATGCGTATTCCCAAAAGACGCATCAAGTAAGCGGTAGGTCTTACCTTCAGCGAGTCGAAGCAGGCGATCACCCGTCCGTTCTCCACCTGGCAGCTCTTGGGCGGGTGGGCAAATTTGCATTCCTCGTCGCTGCGCGAGCACGTCCCTCTCTGAAACTGCCGGCACACCTCGAGCGTCAGCCATTTGGTGTCTCGCATCGATGCGATGTTTAAAGCCATAGTTGTTTGAGAACCTGCAGGCCCTACGGTGTTGGTTGCGGGATTCTTGCGTCGGGTTCAAATAGCCTACGAATGTATTTCTGTGTTGTTTAGCTTTGAGGTTTGTCGGCGAGGTCCTTTAAATAGAGACGTCACATTCAGACCCCCGCTGGCTGTTGCATGGGAGATGGCGGCTATCAGTGAATCTGTCAATCTCGTTCATCAGTCATTTAGTCCCAGGTGCACAACAACGGGGCGACAATAAGTACATGCTCCAGGTCTCCAAATGCTCTTGAGCTCGACGGCTGTGGATGGCAATATCTGAAGGCAACGGCTCTCCTTGGAACGATATCTAATAATGTCCTTGAATGGAAAAAGTGTGTCGTTTCCTTGTGCTTTGGCAAGTCTGAGGAATTGAGAACCCTTCGGAGGTCAAGCCAGCGTTGTTTACGGTGTAGGATGGGAACGGCGAGCAGCTTCAAGTAGGAACGTCGTCAGAGAAGGCACTTTCTTCTGTCTGGGATCTGGAAAAGACGGACAAGATTTCGGTAAGAAACATGGACATTAGAAACTTTCCACATCTATTTGGAACAGAATTTAATTTACTACAAGTATTACTTAAAACCTGTAGCAAAAATATTTCATAACCACCTATTATGAACCTTGCAGTAACCTAAAACCATCTTTTAAATAAAGGAGTACATGTAATTGCATATTAAACCAACAATAGCAATATAAAACACAATATAATATAGACAGATCTTTTTCTGGAAAGCATTGGTGTTCCCTAATCAGAGGCCATCATTTAGT
>CM049871.1:39937511-39965011 GCA_027474115.1 Schizopygopsis malacanthus
ACCTTGATCGATTCAGTTTTTTATTAAGACTTGTGGTGATCTGGACCTTGTTTTTGTCTTTCACCAATAACACTCAGCGAGTATTAGTGTAATCTAACGAGCTCGAGTGTTTCTTTCATGTTCCACTCTTGTTGCTAAGGGCCTGTTTCTTCTTTCTATTTCCCATGATGCCTAGCAACCACAAGAGTGCACCTACAAAAAAAGAAAAATATAATTGAGGCGTAATGAGAGAAATCGACCCTTTAAGAAGAATGCAACAGGTGTAGTGCAACAGAAATACATGCTAATCTGCATAATGCAGACAGTGCAATCATGGAATAATGACACGGCAACAACAAAACAACAAACAGGGTATTTAAAAAGAGCATGCACTTCATTTAAGAGAGATAGAAACAAATAATAGCCACTAGGAAACATAATATCTTCTCTTCTTGTATTAGTTAGGCTAGCATTGCTTCTATTTGATATGAGCTTTAAAGTAACTGATAAGATAAGATACAAATATAATATAAAATAAATAGTCAAATCAAACCTTCGTAACATTATCTGCAATGCTTTTCTGGAAGAGCCCAAAATAATACAATTAATTTAAACTGTCTAAAAGGCTTTTCCTGAAGAACCCAAAACGAATTTTAAAACTATTCAGGCGACCTACCAACTGGTTGATTTTTTTATTTACAGTTTTGCACAATCCCTAATTGAAATGATCATCAAAGATCTTGAGTCAAGAGCACTGAATGCACCATACGGCTTTATGATAAACCAAGATGACAAGGAGCCATAGTCAAATAACTGGTCCTAAGGTCCAAACTGTCAAGCAGTCATTTTAAAAAAGCGTTCTGGTTCAGCTGTAATATGAGATTCTTATGTGCGGCACTATTTGAGCTCTTGAAAAACACATTAGCAAAGCTTCCTTTTTGGCAACACTTCGAACGGGACACTTATTTCCAGCCCTGGAAAGACCAAAACCCTGGTGTTAGAAGTTGATTCAGAAAGAGTCATTTGGACCTCTCAATCTACGCTCCACTGTCGTACACTCCCAGCGCCCGTTTTACGATTATAAAACTAAATGGCCTGCCATACTCATGGCACACGCAGTCTCTACGGCACAATTTAATTTCATAGCTTTACCCCCGAGAGTCAAACCATAAAAAAATGGGATAGAAACCATGTCAGATGTGACCTCATGCAATTAATCCTCTTGTATTTTTAGATCTCAGAAACACGATGGTCTAATTTATGAGGTGAATGACAGTTAAAGGGTGCTTCTGTAATACAATCTGTCAGCTAGTAGAAGTGCTTAAAGCTTGTAAACAGACATAATGGGCCACCAAAGTCTTTGGATAAAGGCCTGTTCGGTTCTCTTTTCGAGGTGCAATCACACAATTCATGAAGCGCAGCAAACACAGGGTTTATAAAACAGCGCACTAAAGGATGCACCCCAAGCCAAATAAAAATCGATGAGAATATGTGACGAGTCAAGTTGATTGAGATGTTAAACAAATCACGATACAAATAGGGTGGGCTTTTATACCAGTTTTATTAATTTTTATCTGGCCTCTGTAATGTATAATGGGTATTGAAATAATACTTGTAAACGCCACCTACTGTCAGAGAGTGATTTTGCATTCTCATTCAGCACGTTTGCTTTTATATTGTTTTATGTAGCATAATTTCGCAGATAATTAGATTCTGTTTTAGCTTCAAATGCATTTTATTTCATAAAGTGCATTTTATGCTGATGATATATAACAAATATTTATTTATTTATTATTTTTTATATATGAAAAGATTTTATTTTATATGAATTCTTCATTTATTTAATTAGGTATTTGTTTTAAAAATTATAGTTATTTGACATTAAAGATATTTCAATTTCACACAAAAAAAAATGTGCAGCATTTTGTAATAACACATTTTCTTTTATATTTTGTCTATTATCTCGTTTAGTTTAAAAAGAGTAGTGAGAAAATCATGCGAATCAGTTGAGCGAATCGTTACATCTATTCAGCTCATATGTAAAAAATACAAATTGTGTGAAAAACACAAAGCAAAGCTGCAAACCAAAATTAGTTTCTCCCTTAAAGCAACTGCGATTCCTGTCAAATCAATGCAAATGTTTCTCTGTCAGCTGTTCGCTCAAATGAGGACAAAACACTGGGTAGGTTTCTCCAGATAATATAAGAGAAGGCTTTTAAAGTTCAAGTGTAATTTTTTTAATGTTAAAATACCTTCTAATTTCTCTTAGTTTAATATGCATTGTCAACTATTTGCAGGTTAACGCCTTTCTGCGGTGCTTGAGCATCTGACA
The DNA here is from genome assembly GCA_027474115.1 of Schizopygopsis malacanthus. NCBI lineage: Eukaryota > Metazoa > Chordata > Actinopteri > Cypriniformes > Cyprinidae > Schizopygopsis > Schizopygopsis malacanthus. Next base: position 39,939,823 of record CM049871.1, read on the forward strand.
TAACAACACTCCCGCTTAACTTAAATTAAAATGCCTTTCATCAAAGAGTAGGCAAAGTCAAATAAACGACAAGATATAGCCAAGTCCTAAAAGGTTACTCTGACTCTTTGAAAACCGAGAACTTAAGTTGATACTTCAAAACTATCACAGTCAACTTGGGAGTAAAAAAGGTCACTTATGTCTAAATGGCACCGAATAGATATCGAATTGAAGAAAAGTGGCCAATAAACTGCCAAGTCACCAGATCCCCTGCAGCTACTCTGGGTTTCAGAGAAGCGAGAGCTTTGACAGATAGTTGTAAGCGAGTAGGAACGGTGTCAGAGGCTGATGAGGGCAGACAGATGGTGTGTGCAGGTAGGAAGGTGGCTGCGCTATCCTTGTTGTGACCTGCAGAGATTAGCGCTGTCTGTACGCCTCCGCCCTTCCCCACAATGATTAGTGGTTCCGGAGGAGAACGCCTGGCTGAACAGCAAAGCCGGGCATTCCACAGATGCAATTATCTATTATCACAAAAAAAGAACATTATCAGATCTTACATCTACGTTGGGAAGAGTATCTCAGCAATTAAAGTTACCCACACTAAGTCAACAGGGAGTCAACATTACGAACTGTACACATAAGTTTGCCTCTGAAACACTTTCCTTTTCATATGACATCAAACCCTCTTATTTGTATCCCCTCCAACCACCATATAGAGCCCACTTTTCAGTCCAATCCATTTCAGATGGATACAATTAATTAAGGCCCCATTTTTTATCTCAAACACAGAAAACGGTCCTTTTCAGATGACATCATTAAGCACTCTTATTTTTAGCCCCTCCCCCTGTAACCATAATACAGGGTAGGGCTGGACAATATGAGCAAAAATTAATATTTCTGTATTTTTTGGCTGATTTGTGGTATACGGTATTTATCGCTGTATTTTCTACGCTTTTGTATTTGGATTAAACAAATAAACAAAATAAGGTGAATGTAACATAGGCATATATGTTATGTAAAAAAGGGTTCAAAATCACATTACATTCTAACATTGTAACTAGGGATGCAACGATTATAGATTTAGCTGGTACGATTATTGTCTGAGGAATATCACGGTTTTACGATTATTATACATTTATTAATTTCCAATCATTACGAATGTATAAAATCACATGAACACTCTTTAGATGTTAAAGTGTTGTTTGTTGCTGGCTTTTGAAACAGAAATAACACAGTAACCAATAATACAGCACAAAATAATAATAAAGAAAAGACAAAGAAAAGTCCATCTCTCCCATTGGAATAAAAAAGGTGACCTCTGCTCTATAAACATCCAGGACAGTATTTCTTTTTTGAAAATAAGAAATGGAAATAGATCACAAAAGTTCTTAATGTTTTCAGTTTTTGCTTTTGGACCTGGGGTAGAGAATTTGGAAACATGGTGAAAAAAAAATATATTGTTGGTTTTTACTTATGAATAATACTACAACAGGGATAGTAAATAACACAGTTAATGAAGTATTAAGGCTGTACAATTAATCAAATTCGATTAGCATGCGCATCTTGACGGTAAAGCCGGTTTCTTGATTAGTAGTAAATCTCCATCACCTGTTTTCAGATGGAGAGACAGTTATTACACAGAGCCGTAGTTCACTGACATGCTACACAATATTGCGTTCATAATCTAAGCGATTCGTCTGCGATTACAAACGTGATATGTCCTAGCGTGTCAGTAAACTACGGTTCTGTGTATTAATTCCCGCTTCATCTGAAAACAGGTGATGGAGATTTACTGCTAATCAAGAAACCGGCTTTACCGTCAAGATGCGCATGTTAATCGAATTTGATTAATTGCACAGCCTTATGAACTATTATTAATATACGACTAATATTAACTGGGAAACTGTTACTAATGATGGAAATGTTATTGTAATCAACTGTCATCCATACGTTTTCATTTTAATAATCTTTATAATAATTCATATGATTTTAAATGTGGCCTCAGAAAATCATGTCTATTGTTTTGGTTTGTGAGATCACGCTGTGCATGTGTACAAACATTCAGGAGGACACAAACTTCTCGAGAACGCTGCCCCACGACTTTTATTAATAAAATAGATTAAATAGACTATTGTTGATACACGATACTATCGTTTATCGGCATAACCCTAATGTCACATTTTTTGTTTATTAACTACAAATATTTCAGAACAAATTGTATTATGAACTTTCTCTGCAGCAGCTCAGTCGGTGTCCTCCGCTATATTTTTCAGACGAATTTGTTTCAAACTGTGTATCGATATAAACGGTATTGCCTTATATCGTATCGCTTATAAAGAATATATCGATATATCGTACAAACTCGATATATCGCCCCGGCCCTAAGATAGGACACACTTTTCAAAATCCAGTCCATATCAGGTAGATAAATCAATTTCTGTCCCATTTTTTGTTTTGAAAAACAGCAGCAAAATGGGTTGTGAATAGGGTTGGGCGATGTCTACCAAATTGGCACCGGACGATGTCTCCAGTGAAACATCGTGATGGACGATGGCATTGGGGGGCAGGGTTAGGGGCGTGCCCGAAGCGTCAATCCGTAGGCAGAAAGGCACAGAAAACAAATAACGCGTACTACGAAGCCACTAAATCAACGGTTCTCAATTCCAATCCTCGTGTACCCCTGCTCGGCATATTTAGCATGTCTCTCTTTGTTAACACACAAGTTCGTTAGAAGTGAGCTCCGTGCATTAACTGTGTTCCGATTGACATGGTGTAGATAAATGCAATCTTGAACAGATCTCACGAGTCATGCCTCCTCAAGTTATTACATGGTCCCTACAGAGTGTCCATTGCTCCCTACTCCCTGAGCAGGGGAAATCTGTTGAGGTTTACTTCACTTCTGAACATTCATTCACGGATTTGCGCCGAGCGGCGTCTTTACACACACACAGACGAAACTTACTAAAGCGTGAAGTGAGACATGAAATACCTCTGTAAATAAATACTATTTAAATTCACATCTCGAACACTTCAACACCCTTTGAATGGAAAATATACATTCGCTTCGAACTGGAATCATGGCGGAATATCCTGTGATGTGATGTCCACTTCTTAGGGCACTTACAGTCGAATAGTACAAACGTCTGAAGCGAAAAGAGAAACGTACAAAATGTGCAGAGCGGGAGCGCGAGGACTGGAATTGAGAACCGCTGCACTAAAGGGACATATGTCGCTTGCTAGCAACCTGTTACAGTACATGAAAGTTCACTTATCACATACACAGATTAAGAAGAGGTGACTGATAGGACAATGACGAATGATTTGTAGATACTGAGCACCACTGACAAACATCCAATCTTTTAAATGTATGGTAATGTTACCGCTGCTCCGTGTGATCACGAATCTCAAAAGTGAAAGTAGAATAAGAGCGCTCATTCAAAAGCAGTTTCAGAGCCCTGCATATTAGCAGTTCCCTAGTTGTGTGAACAACTTTCCTTTTCAGATGACTTCATCATGTCCTCTTACATTTCGGCCCCTCTCATTCTAACCACCATAGAGAGCCCACTTTTCACAATCCAATTCAGATTCAATTTCTGTCCCATTTTTTTCCGCTTTGAAACAAAAGTAAAATGGGTTGTGAACAACGTAACCTTTTGGGATACTTGTGTGGTACATAACTAGGTTGCTAATTAATTTGTGATAAATTAGGTAAACTGGTAACACAAAGGCTGCCACTTAAATCCGACTATTTGGTGTGTATTGAACGAGTTTGAGACCCCTTGAGAACGAAACGTGGCCCTTTAATTAAAGGCATCTGCAAATTAACAAGCAGGCAAACCAATACAAACTCCCCATCTATGATGAAACATATGAAACATCCCATTTACAACTTCAGTTGAGCATTCAAAATTACAGTATAACCAACAAGCTAGCATTGGGACCACAAGAGCAGGCTTTTCTAAACTGGTTCTGCCCATTCAAACAGCCTCTATTGTTAAAATAATAACGGTTCCAACCCCAGAGGATGAATGTCGGGTAATCCTCCATGGCATCAGATCAGGATTTGGGTTGCCTGAGCCAGCTGGCAGAACATAATACTGGTCATCTCTTAATTTACACAGGAGGTGGATGCTGAATTGTTAGACATTTTCATAATTTTTGGACTTCACCAAATTGAATTAGCCTCCTGTTGACCATCACGTCATGCATAAAGTTACTGGTTTTCAATTAAGTGATTCGGTATCCCAACCCTGTTAAGTGCAGACCCCAACACTCAAACAAATACTAAATGCAAAGCCTAACCAAACCCCAATATATCATTGGTAGCACATGATAGATGTTTGTAGCAATTGGATCCATCCATTGTTCTGAACTGAATCAAAGTCAGAACTTTTTTGACAATGAAATTGGCTGCAGGGGCTTAGACTGAACTGTTTTGGGAAAAACATACTTTTCATTGCAGATGATTTCGTATCATATCATAGAGGCCAAGGACAAAATCAAGGCGATAGTTGTTTTGTAAGTAACGGCTTCATCACAAGAACAAACCTAGGCCACATTTTCTACGGCTGGACCTGCAAATTACTTTAAATAACCACAACCAGCCATTTTAATCATGTAACTTAAAAGAGCTTACTATCTTCATAGTCAAGAGCTGAACGACTGTAAGCATTCATTAAAGTCATATGTTTCAGTAATTAGATCACGCACTGCCATCATTCCTTTCAGCTAAATTAATATAAAGTGATCATGGAAAAGTCTTCTGATAAACATCCACACAATAATATAATTAAAAAACTAATTTAACATATTTAAAACAATCCGCAACGCTTCAAGGCTTGATATGAGACAGTAATCTCTGCACATGCAGTTTGTAAAGGGCTGCAGCCTCGATTCAATGTGGTCAGCAAAAACGGGTGTGTCATATGATAATAGCCTTAATGTAAAACTGAATCTCGGTGACCCAAGTTATTATCTTCATAACACTAAGGCTGCTTTAATCCCCCAGATCAGCGTCTCTAGTTATTTATAGTGTTGTGGACGGCAGCCATGCCTGGCTGGTACGGCGCTCATATCCTCGGGCAGTGTGAAGCTGATGTGCAATTTAATTAAGAAGATCATTTAGACACAGATCTGATCTACTTAGCGACAGACATTTGCATTGTATTTTCAAAGACTAGATATCCCACAACTTACCAAAGGAAAAAGCTAATTATGACTCTAACTTACCTTTAAAGGCTGGTGAAGGAGGATTAAATCTTGTCCCAGTTATGAAAACACAACATGAGCTTGAGTTTAAATACTCTACACAAACTTTTGCCTTGACGTGAAGATGTTGGCACAAAGTCTCGGTTCTCTTTACAAGTGCGCAATACAGCGCCCCCGCTAAAATAGTCTCATAGAGTAATTTGTTCATGAAACACGCCTGGCAGTTGTAAAGCCTTAAAAGGTGCAGGCTAATTACCTTTCGGAGTCTGTCTAAACGGGTTTCGTATCGATTCAGAAAGGTGCTGTTGCTCTCAAAGCTTTGGCTAATAAAGAGTCAGTGGACTGCTTTCATGCTTTTTTTAACGGGAAGGGCAGAGTCAGTCTCTCGCTTTAAAAAAAACACGCTCTTCCTCCCAACACGCTTGCCAAATGTTCTACACAAACACGGCCTTTTCCTGCCACGGCACAGGTCCTGCTCTTTTAAAGTCTGGACTGTAGTAAAACCGGAGGCCAACATGAAAGATTTCGGCATTCATTAAATTTGCATAAATCCCTTGCTAATCCGACTGGACCATTACCTTCGGAATTATTTCCTTGGAATAGCAGAAAACCAAAATATTTGTAAACTGCACAAATATGCCTTCGGTACTGGAACTACTTTACAGATGTTCCTACGGAAAGAAACCGGAAAGACTTGGGATTTGGGATACACAAGGGTTAAAGCCAGAGTAACTTACTGACACAACTCCACACCTCCTCTCAGATTTCCCTCCCTCTCTTTCCACACCCTGCCCGCATGCAGCACATTGCAGCAAAATTCCTTGTGTTGGGAAAAACAGACGGAACTTTAAAGGATAAAATGTTCCCTACTCCTCCCACCTTGCTGGAATAAGAAAGCCTCCTTCTCACTCTCTCTCTCTCGCTCACCTGGTGCGGCGATCGGACTGCTTCACTTCACGTTCTCCTGGTATATAATGACCATGTGAACCGTTGTCATTCCCTGCGTGAAAGGTCCATGCCAAGACAGTTATTTTCTCTCAGCAACAGCGCAGAAAGCACCAGCACGTCTGCTCGCTGCTCAACTATCTGGCTGAAACATTTCCAGCCATTCCCACACTCCTCCCCCTCCTCTCCTGCAACCAACCCCTTCCTGACAGACTGCCTCCGGCAAGAAGCCGCCCATCCGCAGTCTAGCCAATAGCATCCCGCATTCCCTCTCTGAGGCTCTGTTGTTGGCCGAGTTTCCCCAAACTGGCAGGCTGACCTCAGAGCTTCTGATGACAGGCTCCTGAATGCTGAACTTAGAGGTATTTCCTCATTTTTATGCCCTGGCAACAGAGGATTGATATCTTTTCCCCAACTCTACACTGGAGATGTTTTATAAACAGCAGTGTGCACAAATTGGGCACTTTGAAGGAATAGTTGCTCCAACCCTGATTTTTTTCTTCTTCGGTGGAACACAAATTTGAATGCATACTGAATGCTCCAAAAAGGACAAAAACACACACACAAAAAAACTTCATTGGCACTTTAAAATGTTCAATAAACTTGAGAAGCGGGTTATTGGTCCAATACATTTTTGGTGCAATGTGATGCCAGAGAAATATAAAAACCAAGTGGTAGACAAAAGTATTGTTTTTCATAATTTGCAGGGCTGAAAACTTGACTTAGCATATCACTAAGGTTATTAGTTAAACAATCTAAAAACATAAACATTCATTTTTGTAACTTTATATAAATGTTAACTGAAAAATGTATATACTACAACATTTAGTATAATGTTAACTGAAACATTAATAAAATAAAATATAAAAACATTTTATATACTAAAACACTTTTATATTACATTTTTATATATTTTACATATTTGATACAAGTTTGTGATTCTCAATTATTCAGAATAGTGCAGCTCTATTTTACATGTTGCTTAATACTGCATATAATTCATTAAAATAGAAGTTTAATTTCATAAAGTACAAGTTGATTTCAAAATGGACCTACATTTTTTACATTTTGTTTTTCAGTTGAATAAAAACAGTTTTTCCAGCTATATTTCATCGAGGACTTTTTTCAATAAATAAAGTCAATAAATCTCGTCTCGTTCTCGTGAACCCATTCTCGTGGGATAAGTGTCTCGTCATACCCCTAATACAGACATTAAAAAATAAATAGATAAAAATGAACTAAAACCAAACTGGAAAATATCAAATACTTAAAAACTATACTACTGTATCATAACTGCTCATTAATGGTTAGGAGTTATTTTTAAATATTTTATTTAAAATAATAATAATAAAAAACTAAAAAAAAAAATCAGCCAGCTACCAAAGCAACATTTATCATTTAGATATACTAAAATAACTAAAACAGAAATACAAATTTATAAAAACTACTCATTAAAAAAGGAAACTATTAAAATAATATCACCAGTCCACATTCAAAACATTTAATGATACATTTAAAGCAGCATTTGTTTAGTTTGACACAAAAATACGATTTATTAAGAGCTCAATCGAAGAGGAATATTATCATATTGCATTAATTTAGCGCATGCAATTTATGCAATTCTAATGCAATTCTATCATATGATTTCAGAAGACTTTACATTTTATGATGTTTATTGTCCTTTTGAACTTGACAGTTTCAATCACACCATGCACTTTGATTGCATGGAAAAGAGCAGCATGAACTTTCTTCCCACAGTCTTCTTTTGTGTTTCACAAAAGAAAGCAAATAACACAAGTTGGGAACGCTACGGGGGGGGTAAGTAAATGATGACAAAATCTGCATTTATGAGTGAACTATTCCTTCAAGGCCATTTCAAAGCGCATCTGCCCTCAAGGAAGTGTTTGTACTGTCGCAACAAAGAAAGACTTTGAATTCTCTCGCACGTCTAACACCTCCGTCAAACGCAGCATCTCTGCCTGCCTCCAAGGTCTCTGCATCCCCTGGCAACCCATGGCTATGATAATGAGCATCGTTACCGTAGGGCGACGAGGACACGTCCTTCGTGACAAGAAGCCTCTCGGCGTCACGTGAGGGATGATGCAGTGGGGTAGAAGTGATGAGTCAGATGCCGCTTCACAATGTTTCCATCCCAATCAATAGAACAGCTGTAGCCTTGTGCTTTTAGGGGCTCACGTTCCCGCAAGTGCACTGCAATTATGTGACAGCCAAAGAGCTTTTACAAAAGCAACGGCAAACGATGTTAAAACAATGCACTGCCTAAACGTCAATGAGGCGAGACACACGCTCACACTCGATGACAGTCAACTCTATGTGATTACACTAAACAACCAGACTGGTTTTATACTGTTTATTGCTCAAATTATTCATTTGTCATGTAGGTTCAGGGCTAAACGATTCGGTCAGATAATTAACGTATCTGCATCTCGCCAAGTTAACATAGCTAAGAATTAGGGCTGTGCGATTAATCGAAATCGAAATAAAATCGCGATTTGAGAGTGCGCGATTTCTAAATCGCTTTATAGCTCGATTTTTTTCTGCGCCCCTGCCCCAACCTCCCGAGGTATGCTATCCGAACCAATCAGAATGCAGCAGAACAGAACAGACCAGGCATACAGACAGATAGTATGCTAAAGAAACAGGGGAGATGAGTTCAGAACAGGATAAGGACTTGGTGGCCAAAAGAAATGCATGTTGCATGCAGAGCACACAGCGGGGAGTAGCGATCATATTTCCTTCAGAGCAGAGAGCGTCTTTCTGAAGATCCCGCTCCGCTCGCTCATACGCTCAGCGCCGCTTGCTCAGCCCAAAATGCCCCTTTGGTAATTTGTTAATTACAGAATCTGTGGAATAGGCTAAGCAATGTTTGTCTAAGCTAATGTTTCTAAAAGAAAATTCTAAAATCCTGTGAAGATTGACACGTTTTAATGGACCGCATTTCCCGCAGTTTTGGTCTATTTTTAATTTTAGAAAGTGTTTCTTTTATTTACGCCACAAAATAATTATTTAAGTGCATTTCATCTTGTGTGTGCTTTCATGGGCCTGATAAGTATTTTGTGAAATTCTATATCTGCTTTTCATCTTGTGTGCGTGTTTTGAATATGAAGCATTGTTTTAATGGAAACTATAGGCCTACTTTTTCAGTTATTTAATTTTTTACGAAAATGTTCCAAGTGGCTTCAAAACAAAACACGTTTTTAAATTAATATTTTAAATGTTATACATTTAAATTAGGGATATTCATTTCGGTTATTTTTCCTAACGTTAACCGACAAATATTATAGAACTGAATTAAATTGAAAAGAATAAGTGTCTGTGACCCGTTAAAAATACTAACATCTGTTTGTTGGGGATTAATTTCACATGCGTAAAAAGCAGCAAACAACAGAACATGAGGATTCACCTGATCATATATCATATCACACACCTGCAGCACTTCTGGCAGAGAAAAACATAATTCACCTAGATGCTGCGCCTTTTGGGTCATTTTTTGGGGTTATTTGTTCAGTGTTTGGGTAGTTTGTGTACATTTTATTTTATTTATAAAATTGTTTCTGTCAGTATATTGTTTAAATCTATGCAGAGCAACATTCGCGGTGTGAATCACTAAACGAACGTCGCGTCGGTCTTATTGAATGATAAAGAGTCTGATGCTTTGCATAAAATAAACTATTATATTTATAAAGATACAGAACACAAATACTTTGGATGTTAAAACATGTCCTCAGAGCTGTTGACTGTTTATTGTTGGTCAGGTTATGAAGGCAATCGCAGTTAATTTCGTCCATGAGTGAAGCGCAGGGCAGCGGTCTGATCTGTGATCAGTTCCCGCCGAACACGACTCCAGCTCGGCGCGAGAGCCAGCGGCGTTACGGTGGAAACACAGTTACAGAGTGGTCCATTTACTCGTGAATTACGTCTGTTTGATGTTTAATCTTTACTTCTAATGTTTGTTAAACTAGATTAAATAGGCAATGTGTAGGCTTATAGCTTATAAAAACAAGCAAATTAGAAATAAAGGAAGTTATCACGTCTGGAGTATTTTACAGAAGTTTAGAGGATTTAAGTTAATCTGTAAATATTATTTCATGCATAAAGTAAAAAAAAGAAAAAAAGCGAATAGAAACGAATAAACCCATTAGCTGAGTTAAATCATCCATTAATGATGGGTTAAATAAACAATCAAATTTACTGGGTAAAATTAACTCCAAATGTACTCTTTTACCCAGCCCAAATTGGTTGTTTTGAACCCAGTGTTTCTTAGAGTATATGCAGAGTTTGTTCATTATTGTGCTGCGCGAAATTAAAGCAGACGGCAGAAAGCTGCATTCTATTTTTTTTTCTTATTTTACAAAAAAGCAAAGATAATTTTTTTTATTGTTTATGTACACAAATAAAAGCAGACCTTTTACAATTCCGATTATCTTCATGACCGAGGAGTTGCTTCCACTGTTGGAAGGGGAATAAATCCAGTGATTGCTCCAGCGCGCATGCGCTCATTTAAGCATTCTACCTTCACAATGCAGCCTGTTCATTATCATTATAAAAACAACCGGTAAAACATATGGAAAAAACACACTGCTCTGTTTAAATATGTAAAATCTGTGCCGTTTAGCGTTATCACCGTACCGCCGTGAAGTTATGCAAAACATTTTGTTTTATGTGGATATTGTAAGGGTAAATAAATAAAAGGTAAATAATATTTTGGCATTTAAATACCGCGAACACGGGAACATTTGATTTTGTGTTGAAGGAGAGACCCAACATTGGTTTCAGTTTTGTTTTAGCCTAAAATAATTAGTTTTGGTTTGTCGTTATAGCTTCTTATTTTCTAGCCTACTGTTAATTGAAAGGATTTGTTGTGGAGTGAGGGGAACAAAAATTGCCTAGGTTTACAGTGTTTATTATAATGTTTGTAATTCGCGTTGGCCTATTTCCGAATGAAATAATAAAATGCGACTTTGTTTTTTCTCTCTCTCGCTCTCTCTTAAAAACGTGTTTTTTTTATACGTAGCTTATTTTAACCATGCAGCAAACCTTTTAAAATATTTTGATAAATTACTAAAAATAAATAAGTGAATTTAAACCGTTTAACTGATTGTATGGGTCAAAATTATTATAGGTTGTTTAAAGGTTAATTAACATCCCTAATTTAAATGAACAATTTCACTCTGAAACATAACCATTTCATATCGGACTACTGCTTTAATTGAGACATTTATTCAATAATGTCACTATAAACAGGAAAAAATAAATATGCCTAATCTCACTGGAGACATTTAATGTGAGCGCGTGATCTGAGCGCGTGATCTTCGGTTTACCGGTGAGCGTGAGCGGATCATTAGCGGAGCGTTTGTTTTGGCCGTGAACGACTGAGCGGAGCGCACACACACAAAGTGGAATATAGAACCGCTCCGCTTCGCTCACATGATCTGGTTGCATCTTGTTTTGTTGGATTTGATTACTCACATATACATATATATGTATTTTGCCATTTGTCTGTTCTAGAGACATGTTACAACTTTTTGGGAAAGGTCTAATTGGTTTCCTTTGGAAATATGTTTCAAATTCACACAGAATGCATTTATAACTGTAAAGGTCAAGGTTTCTTTATTTGTCACATGATAAATTATACAGGGTATAATCAAAAGTTAAATGTAGATCAAATCAGGTCCGCTCAGTGGACAGTGCAAAGAATAAAAATTATATAAAAGTAACACCAAACAAGAGCATATATATATATATATATATATTAGGTAAAAAAAAGAAATAAAGATTAAAATGTGTAATAGAATAAAGAAAAGTGCAAAACAAGATGTGCAAGACAAGTAAGATGTGCAAAAACAAGTAAGATGTGTACGATAAAGCATGTCTGTTTGTCAAAATCGTGATTAAAATCGAAATCGAAAAAAAAATCAAAAAATCGTGATATATATTTTTTGTCCATATCGCACAGCCCTACTAAGAATGGTTATTTGCATGCTTTGGTCCACCAGTAAAATTCGGCAATGCTATTTTAACAATTAATTGAAGAAAATCAAAATTAAGTTGGGCAATGTTGATATTATTAACGTTATTAAATTTCAGCATAGTTTACAGTCTCTAGTAAATAATTCAACCCATGACAGCATTGCTGATATAAAGCCAAAACCCATGGATTCCCTTCAGATAATTATCTAATTGTTTACAGATTGAGACAATAAGCTTAAATATTTGATTCACAAGTTCTAGATTTCCTCGTTTATTTGAGCAGCTCTAACTCACACAGCTATTTTAATACATTTCACCATTTCAAGTCTGTTTAATGATTACTTTATCAAACGTGTCACGTTGTTAATGTTCTACAGACATGTAAACCACCTCTGAGCTTCCCGTTTCACACTTTAACCGATTCCCAGCAGCATGCCGATCTGTCACGACGAAGCTATTTGACAGATTTTAGAGAGGTGAACCAAACGAAGACCTGATGTATTAACAGTAGAGTTGAGCCGGATACTCGGCTGAAACGAGTATCCGGTACGGATAAAGCACTTTTGCCGAGTACGAGTATCATACGAGTAATACGAGTCAATATCTGTGCTCGGATTGAATAAACATTCTCATTGGGTAGCTGACTGTGTCTGCGTTCTGTGATAGGCTAGTCACAGCGCCCCTCCCCTACACACATACAGATTTAGGGCCCGTTCACATATCGCGCCTAAAAACGCGTGGAAAACGCTAGGCGCGCTGCTTTCTCCTTTTTTCCAAAGCGATCGGGCGGTTGCGCTCCGGAGGCATTTGTCGTTGCTAAGCAACCATCAGCTGCGCTCTCCGTTACAACAGAGCCATATAGAGATATATATGGCTCTGCGTTACAAGAAGGAAATTTCGTCACATGACCCGTGGTGCGCTTGCGGCATTCTGAAAAGTTGAGATGTTTTTATCTCGATGCGGCGCGGACGCGCCTGGAAAAAACGAGCGCGTCGCTTCCATTATGAGCGCGCATACCGCGCGTCTACATTTGAAATAACGAACTTGAGCGCGCAAAAGACGCGATATGTGAGCGGCCCCTTATTGTGTTGCTGTGTCCCGCTCTGCTCACTCACACACAGAACACTGAGAAGAGAACAGCGCGCTCTCTCTCTGTCTCTCCCTCAGTCACTCAGGTTCGCGGGTTTTTTCCGTTAACGTTTAGGGTTTCTTCAGCTTCAGGTTTGTTTTTTACTTTGGTTTGTAGTACTTACTTATTAAGTGGTGCTTGGTAGAATGCGACTCGCGTCTCTGCCTGTCAGAGATTTTTGTTTTCTTTTTTAAACCGTCAGCCGGCTCTAACCAGTTTTTTTTTTACTTCAGGCACTGAGTGTCTGACACTTTCTTGCTGTATTTCATAAAAAAAAGGAAGTAGTGGTATAAAACTATATTACAAATTAATTAGCTACACACACACACACATACCTGGTGTGGAAATAAAAAAAATATCACTGATCATAAAAAAATTAAAAGTTAAAAAAAGAAAGTTATGTTGAGATGAAAACTCTTGTTCATTACATTTTACTTAATAATTGCAACCGCATGTGTTGTATTCATTGTTGCAAAACTTGTTCTGTATATAGTTCGTTTGTTATCGTGATCAAAACCATTGATCTGAAGCTCAATGCTGATGCTGTCATGTAAATAGTTTTCTAATCAGCAATAAATATAACAATTTCTGATCAACCCATATCAATTGCATGCTTAAAATAACATACCGGTTAAAGCCCTGCCCATTTCAAGATAACCCGACCCACTTCCAGGTTAAATCCCGCCCACTTCCGGGTTAGGCCCCGCCCAGTCCGAGTACAGATACAGATAATTCATATGGTTAACAGATACAGATACAGATAATGCTGTACTCGCTCATCCCTAATTAACAGTAACATCACTGTCCTTAAAGCTCATTGCAATTAAATGCTTGCATTTTTCCTTTGCAAGCAGCTTTGGGTAAATTCAGATAAAAGCATTTGCTGAATTAATAAAGGAAATGCGAAAAGACATTTCACATCAGTAAGCAGTCGTTTAAAGGTTTTTGCATGGGACAGGCCTTATGCAAATGCATCTGCATTTAACCTCCACAACATTTGCATTCACAATGATAGGTCAGGGATCTTCTGAGTGTTGCATTTCAACCCTGGCCTACAGCAAACATATTGTACCAAATGTATGCAATTACTGGCTATATACACAGTAGTTTACATCACAATGCTTATTTTTAATAGCTTTGCAATGTAAACACCATTACATTTTAATCACACTTAACACTTTTTAATGCAAGAGAGACATTGAATAATTTTGCATAACTTAAGCTCCTTAAAATGCAATAATTAACATTTTCTTATTTTACACGGCTTCTTGAAGATATCTGCTCTCTGTGTTTTTAAAACATGTCTACAGTAAACTGTTATAATGCACTAAATAATGCAGGTTTCTAAAACCCAAAGGTAACTAATTACCCCCATTAGACATCCTCACTGAACACGAACCATTACCCTGCATTGAACAGAGGCTTAATTTACCAAAACAACGAGAAAGGTGCAGTACCTGCTGCGAGGGCAAATAAAAAGGAGATCATGGAATTAGATTGCTATGTGGGTCATCCATGCATTATGCTTATTGAGATTTAGCAAAGCATCTTAGCATATATCCTCTTCCATATATATGTCTCTCAGCACTTTCTCAGGTAACTCACCTTTCATCTGCATGTCTCAGCTAACACTGTATCATGAAAAGACCATGTTATTTCAACAGATACCATGACAATGATGACATGGATTACGTTACATTATGGTGATCAAAGTACTATGGTATGTTAAAACAACTATGGCATTCATATCCAATACTATGCCTGTACCATGATATAGGCCAACTTTCTCATCCCGTCTTCAAAAACCAGCCGACGCGACGCAACTAAATTAGAACGTGACGCATCGACAGCTGCGTTCAACTAGCGTTCTAATAGTTGCGTGATGGTGATGATGATGATGATAATGCACTAGTTGTTGGGCTCTCACGTGCTCAGCGCGCGCACGGGGTGTGGCGCGGGATTCGGGAGCGGTTTCATGAAGGGGCTAGTCTTAATGGGTGAAGCGTATGCCAATCTATGCCTAGCAAGTAGCTTAACCGTTACAAACAGAAGCATCCAGGGTGATTTATTCGATTTTATTCTCCTCACGCAGCGATGACGCGGGAAAGAGACCAACTTAAAGACGTGAAATCTGACGTAACAAATATAGATAAACTCATCGTCTTCATTTGTGTCATGTTATGTCAATCTGCGAGTGCGTTAAGGCAAGAAAAAAAACTGTTCTTAAAGTCGTTACTGTAATTTAATATCTCCGCCGATTTATAACCTGACGCGAAAAATTCAAATACATTAACGTTAGCTTTAATAATCCTCAAGGAACGATGACGCGACGCTAATTTCAACACTAGCAAGTGTGAGATATGAGCTATCAACGCTGATTTTCTTTTTTAGATATGCTACTAAACCATAATTTATATTCTGTTTTATGCTCGAAAACAAACTCTTACGTCTTTTACTAATCGAGTCAGAACTCGGCGAACGGTTTATAAACTGACGTGATTTATACACGAATTAATTCCCATCACGAAGTAACGGGGCGATGACAAGGGAAAAAAGGCAACAGCTGTCAACTAAAACAATCCTCGGGAAAGAACTGTCAACGCGTATTTTAATCGATTTGATCAAATTCAATGTCACGGTGATTTTACGACGGCCCAGTAACGTACGCGAGCGTTCCCGTTGTAGCTCGTGGGCATTTCACGCAAACCTGGAAACTTCTCGCGCTCTGTCGCGTAACGTTACTTTTATTATTTTCCTAAACTGTTTATTATCTCTCGCTCGAGAACAACAAGGACACACACACAGCATTTAACGTTACTAAACCCGTGTCGACATCACTGAGCGACGAACCCAACGCTAGCAAAACACGCTCTCTCTGCAATGACAAACATTGTATTGACATGTGACACTCTGTATGAACAATAAACCGCCTGCGCTTTACAAATAACCTATCGCGCTACTTTGTCGACACCTTAAAACGCTTGAATTGAACCTGCCGCTTACCTGGTTATCATGACCTGCCGTTTCTTGACCACAAATCACGCAGACGGCAAAAGAGCTCGACGGAAACTGCGGCAAATGACTCGTTAAGTCAAGAAAAATTAAGGCTTGTTTTTAACCGAAGCACGCATTCTCGTCGGTCCACGTGAAGCGCGATTTGTCAGGCAGCTGGTTTTGATTTTAACGCTGAACTCAAGTTAGTTTACCAAAAAGCTGGTCGTGCAACAAGCTGCTCTGACAGCTCGTGGGAGGAGGGACCAGGTCATGTGACTGGGGAAGGGGGGAGGTTGCTACTTTGAAACAATAATTATACCCTAAATGTATTCCATACAACTCGTTTTATCATGTATATGTCTTAAGGAATTTAATAAGCTTCTTTTAAATGTAGTTTATGATATCTAGTCAGAAAACCTGGCATGGCGGTTGTGGTAATATCCCCCTATTTACAGTCTGAGGTGGTTTGACCCAAATGAATGTCAGGAGCCCTGGGAAGGGCAAGGGTCTGCTTGTTGCCGTGGAAACAACAGTGAATCTCCCGAGGGTACAATGGATGTGGGCTACAGTGCTGTTAAATCAACAAGCTGAAGGCCTGTTGTTCATCTTAGATGGTGATGATTAGATTCAGACGGCTGAATCCGTAACCGTTTACGTGTCGAGATAGTGAGCGAGAGCCCCGTGTGCCCAGAGGCCCCTGAGAAGGGACATGCAGAGAGTTCAAATGTAAAAAAAGGGGCAATATGAGAGGGAACTATTTTTAGGTCAAAATATTGGATACATTACTATTTTATATTTTTGCTAGAAGTCACTTATAGTCATCAAGCCTGCATTTATTTGATCAAAATTGTAATATACTTTATGCCATGCTGATATATTAGCAATGTTGAAAACCTGTGATACTTGTTTCAGGATTTTTTGACGAATAAAAAGTTCAATAAGAACAGCATTTATTTAAAATATAACTGTTGTTATATTGTTATGGTTTTGTGCATTGCTTTTGGCATACATTTTCCCAGCGATGTAATTTGATTTATAAAACGAGACAGATAAATAAGCTTAGCTGTCCCTTGTCATTTTCAACCGATTTATGAATAAGTATGGAAAATAACTGCTCCACTTCACATTATTGTCCAAAGAAATGTGAACTTCTCGTACCAGATGATGATTGGATGGTGTATTAGCTACATGACTAATGGGCATTGATGAATTATGTAATATTCTAAAATATATAATACATTGATTTTTAATTAAATCGACACGCTAGCTTTGATTATTGATGAAAAATGTCTGAATTATTGTTTGGTTTATTTGAATCATAAATGGCTTGAGAGCCTATGGTTTCCGAACAGACCTTTTGTACAAATTGTCATGTTAATTAGAATTCAAATGCATTTTGTTTTATGCATTTTGTGCATTTTATTTTATGCCCCCCCCCCCCCGCACGTGCCTGTCCCTGTCCATGTGTGCCCAGGGTATGATATTATGAAAGTTATTACTTTTAAGATGAAGTGCATAATTGATAAGTGATAAATAATAGACGTTAGTGGTGGGTTTATGTGACAGAGATTATACAATGACAATGTAACATGTAAAACGATTAAATAATGGGGCAGCAGTACAAAAAATAGGGAAAATGTAGAGAAAATATTACGCAGACTATTTCAACAAAACTATGAAAACAAAGCACAAATTTGCTTGTGGATATAATTGACTTGCTATTAAATACCACAAACAAAACTAGGAATAGTTTTTCAAAGATTCAATATTCCTAGTCTGATGTTTTAGCTCAACTTTGAGATTAACATCTATATTTTTATAAAAGTTTAAATGTGGATATACATATGTAATGGAGCAAATATATTCGTCATAAAATGTAACATAATTTCTATTATTCGAGCAGAATCGGTTAATTTACATGTTATCACTTAAGCGTAATGAAAGCATTTTAATAGCGTAGTCAAAAAGGCAATCTCTTATGAGCATAATAAATAAAACGAATAACTTTAAATTGAACATGGTGACTGCATTGTGTTTTGTGTGCCAATCCCTGTTGGTAAGTGAAGGACTACAAATAGATGCAGGCTATAAAGATGTACTTGTTTTCCAGCTCATCTCTTTCCTTTTGAAATACAGTAAAAATACCTCACTTTAATTGGGACAACTCGTGAGTCTAAGAAGAGTTTGCATTTGATAAATGACTATGTGAACACTGTCCCATGCTGGAACAGGAGAAAGTCGTCTACTTTAGAAGAAAACAAAACAATCCAAAAATGATGAATATGATAAAGACATCTGAACTAGGAATTGTGATGTATTAGCACTTGGGCGAACCCTTAATCAAGACTTTCTGCATTGAAATAATGGATGTGCCAACATTTCTGTCCCAGAGGAAAGTCATTAGGTTGGCAGATCATCGATTAACATCAACTTAAAGGTGACTGAACGGCAACCTTTAAGAAATAAATGATGGCAAATATTACGAGGATGGTCGTTAATCATAGCCGTTGTACACACTAAATAACCTAATGGGCTGAAGGGTATTGATTTGGTGATGATTCACTGGTTAAAGCACGTCTGGATTTTCTTCTTATAAGCAGAAGATGGGCGAGTGTGTCAGAAACATTCCTAGAATGAACCGGAACTCACTGATACTATTATTTTCTCCAGTGCACATGCCATGAGCAAATTACATGATTAGAAGTCAAGACCCAGTCACCTCATCACTGGCTGCTGGGTTTGGTGTGCTGTGGAAAATTACTGTCAAAACTCTCAAAAATAAAGCTTCTACAAGAGGTTTTTCACAGCAATGCTATACAAGAACAAGTGTGGGTTCCCCAAAGGATCTTTCAGCCAATGGTTTATAAAATAACCACTTTTTCTTAGAGATTTAATAACTTTTTTCCACTATAAAGACCTTAAATGGAAAGTCCCATGGATGTTAAACGTTCTTCATGGAACCATCAATGCCAATAAAGACCTTTATTGTTATTTACCCTTTATTTATATCAACCTTTGTTATTTAAATCAACCTTTATTTTCAAGGGACTGTTTGTCTAAAATCAGATTTTTTTTTAAGCAGCGCAGAATGCCTCCTCCACAATGTTGCTCTAAAATAAAACGTTGAATAAAATATTTTTCAATAAAATAGTTTTATCTAAATTTGACCACAATGAACATTCACTCTCAAAGGATGCAGGACGCGAGCGCAACACAGTCATAGACATCCGTCTAGTGCGTTTACATAGAAACACAATGGTGCGTTGGGAAAGCAGTGCATTGGAATGGAAAAGCGTTGTTTGGATAAGTGTTCATTGTGGTAACATTTAGATAAACCAATTTTATTCAAGTAATTTTTGGCAAATTGTCTAAATTTGGTACATTTTTGCTTTTTCAATTGGCTATGGAAATATTTCTTTACTTACTCTTTTAAAAATAAACATTCTTTGGCATCTATGGTTCTATGAAGAAAAGATTTACACTGGAAAAAGGTTCTTTCGATTATAAAATGTTCTTCATACTAAGAAAAGAAAATGGTTCACGGATCACTGAAAGCCAAGGTTCTTTGGGTAACCAGAAATGGCTCTTCCATAGTATCACTGCCAAACTTTATGAGTGAAATACAGAAATTCAACACTTCATTATTATATAGGTTTGGAAATAATAAACAGTTTGAGAGGATCTTCAGTTCATGTCAGTTTTCATGCTTCCAATATTTCACATCCGTCCAATTAGCACATTGTGCGTTTGTCTTTAAATATGTCATGCTTATTTTAAACTGAAGCATTGTGATTGTGCAAAAGATCTCAATCAGCATTCCTCAAACCCATAACTGCTGAGCGTGACTTCCTCCCAAACCCTTCCCAGCATTCTCCAGACATCCACAAACAAACATCACCGCGATCTCCTCCGGGATTAGCCGGGTTACACAAGCGTACAGCTGCAAATCACCAAAAGTTGAAACGAATTCTTGGCGAAACGTTCCTTCCGTTCGGCCCAGCGTTGGTAGGGAGCTGTTGAATGCGGCCATAATGACCTAAGTGTGGTTTCTCGCCGTCATGTGAAATGGCATTATTCAAGGAGGTGCGGAGAGACAAACTGCTGCTTATTATGCTGAGTAAGAGTCTAAATATACCTCTGGAGATGAGTGCTAATTCAAGACTTGTGTATCATCTCCATTTTGGCAAAGTGCATCAGACGTGCCACCTTGAATGATCAACAGGACCTGGAATAACATCGTGTTGCTAAATTTAAGGTCCATTAAACTTCAACACAGCACATCGAACGCCAAAAACAGTCATTTGAAAATTAGTTAGAGACTGCGATTCAAATGGCCGTTTCAGGAGTTGTATTGATGCGAGTCAAAGCTTCGCTGGCGGTGAGATGTAAAAAAGGTTCACTGGTTAAACTTCTCTTCTGAAAGGTCACCCGTCCATGGCTTTGAGCTTTAAACGGTCACTAAACCCCACCACATCGATTCATAAAATCCTTCTACATTATACTCTGTGTGTGAATGTCATTTTTAAACAGAGTGACCTTTTAATACTCTCCCCGTGGTTGTCATTTTAATAAGTGACAATCACATTCTGAGCTTTTTATAATAATCCAATAGTAAATAAAGGTAAAAAGTATTTTAAAACATCTTCTCCATAAATATTTTTAGACTGTGCCTTATACTCCAGCTCAATTTTGTGCATTGTTATGTGTCGAAACATAAATAAGGCACACATTGCATTGTCAGCATTGCTGGAAGAGGTGGGGCTGCTTTATCAACCAAGCATTCATGCATGCGTGTGTAAAGAATGTTTCTGGCTTTTACGAAGCAGGGCACAGTTGTCAAATCTACTTAAAATCATAGTCCTGCTGTCCTTTGTTTCATGCCAAACACAATGCACAAGTTAATTTTATTTAAATATCCCAATGCACAGTCACAAAGCCGCTTTTACCGAATAATAATGCAGTGATGATGTATTCGATTTTAATTTAAAGCTTATTCAACTCAAAGTGAAATGTCCAGTGAGTGGTGCCAAAAGCC
The DNA here is from genome assembly GCA_027474115.1 of Schizopygopsis malacanthus. Taxonomy (NCBI): domain Eukaryota; kingdom Metazoa; phylum Chordata; class Actinopteri; order Cypriniformes; family Cyprinidae; genus Schizopygopsis; species Schizopygopsis malacanthus. The sequence continues at coordinate 39,961,104 of CM049871.1, forward strand.
CAAGACAGATGAACATGAATCTTGCAACATTTTATGTTGTTTTGAAAGTATTGCAGTAGTTGAATGAAATGTCTGGTGAGGGGTGCTAAAAGGTTAATGCGTACTTAAAAATAACACACATGCTACACTGCACCTGACCTTAAACCTAATCGATAGTTGAACAAAAGCAAAAATGATAAAAACACACATTATAAAGCAACTAGCATTTTTTTTTGTCTTGCCTCGATACAAGTCTTTAAGCTCTTTTACATTTATGCGACGCTTTTATCCAAAGCGACTTACAGTGCATTCAGGCTATACATCTTTTGTCAGTATGTGTGTTTCCTGGGAATCGAACCCACAACCTTTGCACTGCTCCAACCACTGAGCCACAGGAACACTATTTGTTTTTTATGTCTACTTGTGCTTCACGGCACTCGTACCCGAGCGCTCCGCTTCACAAAAGCAAACTGCACCGGGTGCGCTACCGAGCAAGTTTACTTTGTTGGAAAAGTCATTCATATGGAGTTGATTATGTGATTCAAACTAGTGCACTATATGGTGAAAGCATTTTTGAAGTGAAAACATAGTATTGTGCAAGGAAACATACAATTATTAACCATTAATCTGCATAGTTATCACAACTGGCGTGAAAAGGAATAAAACGTGTTGATGTTTTACTGCCTCTAGTGTACATTACAGCTGGAAACTGCTGCAAAATATCAGCATATAGGTACATTTTTGGAGTTTGGCAAAATGTTGATGTTTTCCTAATCAGCTTATGCTACAATACAGTATTTGTCCATAAATATTATGTGAGCAAATCAGCGTCAACTCTAGCAAGGAACTATTATAACAATCGGATTTGGTGAACTCAAAATATGAATCTAATTATGTTGATTTCACTGTCTTGCGTAACTGTATTTATTATTTGATCTCAATTCATTCTCAATGTTTTTGGCCTCTCAGACTAATAACTGTAAATAATGGAGTAATATTCTGTACATTTGCATCCAAACATTTCTCCTTTTCATCTGAAATGTATAAATACTACGGAAGACCAGGAAAGAGGCAGCATGGTATTTGCTCTCCATAACCTCTGATGGCAAAAACGAGACCTTGGCGTCTCCAAGAGAAAGATGGCACCGCTTCACTTGAACCTCAGTGTCGACATCACCCTTTCCAAGCAGCTGATGCAGAAAGCGTGACAGGCAGCTGAGAGGTTTCAAGACGCCGAATGGTATTCATTAAAATAATAATTCCAATGGTATTCATGAAAAATAAAATCCTAACATTATATGGCAATATGCTTGTGCTTGTTTCTGTGCAATGTTAGCAGTAGACACAGACATTCTCCTGCACTTATCAGTAAAGCTTTAAGGCGATTCTCAAGAGACGAATGGATCGATTGAGATGACGAGGAGAAGAATGGAGACTCCAGAAGAACATTAAAGGAACAGTTCACCTCGTCATCATTTACTCACCCGTGTGTCGTTTCAAACCCATTTACTGGAGAAATCGAGGAATCTTCATGCAGTTATTTTTCCTACAATGACAGTCAATGGTGACCACATCTGACAAGGTTCAAGAGGGTCCATAAGTTTTCATAAATACGAGTGAACAAATGAATGCATTTCCATTTTGGTATGAACAATTCCTTTAAACATCTCGCTCTCTATTTCCACGCAACCTAGTGTGTTATGAAGACAATTGTTCTCCAGTGTATTATTTCCCCATCTAGAACCCGGCGGTGATATGTTGATTGGGCTTTGTAGCCATGTTAATGGTGGCTGCATCTGAATCATATATATAATTTTTTTCATCTGCATGGGAAAACAGCTTGACCTTTGTTATCTAGCTGGCAGCGTTTGAGCAAAACTGCTTCTACACTCCTAAACTGAAAGCTCAAGCCAACCCACGCACATTGACAGCAAACATGCATCCTTAGGGTCATCTTATCCAAAGAAAGTCTACTTTTAATGAGTTGCATCATTTGCGAATGAACACGTCTTGCCTCTAACTCTCATCCTCTTGGTTGTGGACCAGGTCGCTCGGGTAAAGATCTTTCCGTTCATCTGAATAATCGTTATTTTTTAGGGATGGTGTGACGTGAGATTGGCGTCTTCTGTGCTTTCTGCTTTTTCTCAATCTACAGTATTACAATTCATACTCTGACAAGCGAATGAAACTGAATTTCGGCAGTAATTGGATGCTTCCGTCCTCTCATAGATGGAGCCATACAGTAATTATATGTAATATAATACCATACAGGGTCATGTGATTCAGATATATTGATGCTGAGAATAGACCTCTATATTTACAACCAGGAATATTTATCGGTAGGTCAAAGACAGAAGTACAAAGAAAAATAGACAATTAAAAAAATTAAAGCCTTTATGTATATTGCATTATAAAGGGTTATGAAAGTGTAAAATGCATTATGATTATTCATAATGTGCAGTGTAATGCATTATATCTCGTTGAAGATAATTATAACCGAATTTAAAATGCATAGTGTAACAATGAAGTGATAAGTGTTGTAATGTATTAATTGTTGTTACAATCATTCATGAGATTGTACAATGCATTGTAAGGTGCATTACAAGGCATAATTAATGCATTAAAACTAATTTTATAATACATTATAAATAAAGGCTTCAGTAAAGTGTTACCAAGTATTACATTTTACAAATAATTTATTAAATTATTAATTTTACTCAAACCCAGAAGCATGATAAAATACTGTATGTAAACAGAGGCATGTTTCTGTGCAAGTTCAGTGACACGAGGCGCTATTCCTGCTAACACAAATATATTCTAAAATCATTTTACAAAAGCTTATTTTTGAAACATATGACTTATGAAAATATCAATGTTCTCAGATCGTTCAAAATGTTCAGTTTAGATCATGTTTTTTTCTTGGTTATGTGAATGTTTTCAACTTTATGGGTTACTTTTAAATGTTCTCTAAACCATATAAAAATAGTCAGTATTAATGTTCAAAAACAGTAAGTTCAGAGTCTGAACAATATGTTTCTTGTTTACATCAGATTTGAATTCCTTATTGATTTAGGCAAATTGCATGTGTATTGGCACATGTGTGCACATGATTAAGTGTAATTGTCTAATTTGCACAATAACTAAATGCACATGGCGTGATGATCAAAACTGATTTTCTGAGTTGATTCTCAATCTCTTCACAACTTCTAAACATTGTGTGAGTGATCACATACAAAATGACCCTTTCAATGATCACAATCCATCAAACATGCATGATTATTCCAGACATATCTGATATGGGACGGATGTAATCTAAGTTGGCAAATGTCTTGATATTAGGGTTGCAAAGTGGTGGAAAATGTAGGGAAACTTTCCATGATTTTTTGTACTAGAACATTTCCACCTCTTTACAACACTATTGCCATTGTAATGAAACAGGATTCACAATCTAGCCAATCAAGCACATTTAAAATCATTTATCTGGGTTTTGCACAGCACAATCTATACCATTTTTGAACAATGAGGAACGTCACAACCCTAAACTGACATTCTTGCACAGTAGAGAAAGCAGTCTGTCAAAAAAACTAATACAAAAATTAATTTGGAATGAAATGAACAACAAATATTTCCATGATAAAAAATGTATTCAAAATGTGTTAGTGTGGCTCACATGAAGACAAACACACTTGGCACACATTGGCTAATTCACTGATACAATAACTAGGCTTTGAAGCATGAATGAAATGTTTTGGGTCCGTTTGCAGACATGCAATACATTTATCATATACATGACCAATAATTTTCTCCTCTTAAACTCCGATAAGACAGAGGTATTACTTATTGGACCAAAAAAACATTACACAGAATATCTTGAATGTACTGTTCCTTCCTCTACAGTCAATCTGGGTGTTATATTAGACAGCAACCTA
>CM049871.1:39977511-40000011 GCA_027474115.1 Schizopygopsis malacanthus
TAATTTTTAAACAATTCCTTTAAGTTTTAATGTAACTAGCCAGTGTTCTTTCTGTCAGTTGTTTTGTTTGTTTTAAGTTGCATAATAAGTTCAATTTGACATGTTAGGTCTAGTGTTGTGGTAAAGAGGAAACAGCGAATCAGATCAAAACACTGTTATTGCAGTAGCATTGAGATTTTCTTAATATTTTACATCAGTATTTTCATCAGTTTACATTTTCATTTACGGTTTAATGATCCTGTTTATTTTTATGTTTTTAAACATCTGTATAGCTGTTTTCATTTTTATTTGAGTTATTTTCTTGTTTCATTGTTACTTCAGTACATCAAGTTAGACTAAATGAAAATAAGAAATACATTTAAAATAAGAAAAATTAAATATATTTAGTTTTTTTTTCAGTTAACCATGCATTAAAACTAAAATTAAATATGGAAATATATTATAAAAATTATGTCTTGTTTATATTGTATTATAAATCCATCCATCCATCCATCCATCCATCCATCCATCCATCCATCCATCCATCCATCCATCTATCTCTCTCTCTCTCTCTCTCTCTCTCTCTCTCTCTCTGTCTCTCTCTCTCTCTCTCTCTCTCTCTCTCTCTCTCTCTCTCTCTCTATCTATCTATCTATCTATCTATCTATCTAACTGTCTATCCATCCGTCTCTCTCTCTCTCTCTCTCTCTCTATCTATCTATCTATCTATCTAACTGTCTATCCATCCGTCTCTCTCTCTCTCTCTCTCTCTCTCTCTCTCTCTCTCTCTCTCTCTCTCTCTATCTATCTATCTATTATCATCCTTGAGTTCTTAATAATTTAGTGTGAGTATTACTCCCTCTAGTGGTTATCTAAGATATGAAACACTAAACAGAGTCTCTTTTAAACTCTTTAATGATTTCTTAACCGCAGGGGTTCCTAATCTTTTCTCTCAGCTGATCCTCTGTGATCGAAATTATTTACTGAAGGATCTCTGGACTTTCAAGTCATGCTCTAACCTTTCAGTAAATGAAGAGTAATATTTTGTTTTATGAAAAACTATTTAATGACTCATTTTGTATTTAAGAACGGATTATACAAAGTTGCCCCAAAATGTATTTGGACACTTCTTTATCAAAAAAAAAAACAAATCCTAAATGGCACTGCATGAATAGTTCAAAAGCAAGAGTCAAAAAATGAAGGTGGTTTAGTTTCAAACAAACACACGTTTGTTTTTCTGTGAATTGTGGGGACTTTCCACAGTCTTCTATTACATTTATAGATTTGTGCTACTCTGTCAGATTTAGTTACCTTCCATTAAAACAGTGGGTAGTACAATTCGACAACTAAAACTGCTACCTGTTAACTTATGTTTTACTAATGTGTACACCTACCACAACCCTAAACCTACCCGTACAGTAATGCAGAAACATTAAAAATGGTTGTTCAGCGTGAGAAAAAGGATGAAATGTTGATGCGCGCATGCGCAGTAAACCGAGGTAGGAAAATCTGACAGGTAGGATAAAATGTCGGGACACTGGTCCCCACAATGTCAAACATTTCTGGTTTTACTATCATTGTGGGAACATTTGGTCCCTACAATGTACCATTAACAAGTAGGCGACACACACAGACACACGCGCAAACTGCATATTGAACATGAAGACAATGAGAAGCGCGTGATTTGATTTTGAGCACTAAACCAGTGATTTTAGCATTAGCTCTCACGATCTCACACTGTCCTGCAGATCCATCATCAGCCACTAGAGATCGGTAAACGCTTGTCTACAGTTAGTAACAGTAACAATCTCCGGTTTCATTTCGCTATTCACAAACATCTCTATCACCCAGTGTGTGTAGTTAGTTAAATACATCACATTTAACTCGTGAATTGGCTCAGTTACCTTCAGGCGCGGACATGTTTACTATTGCAACTGGAGGCTGGGAGAGACATACAGGAGCATCTCAATATATTAAAATGTCGTGGAAAAGTTCATTTATTTCAGTAATTCAACTCAAATTGTGAAACTCGTGTATTAAATAAATTCAATGCACACAGACTGAAGTAGTTTAAGTCTTTGGTTATTTTAATTGTGATGATTTTGGCTCACATTTAACAAAAACCCACCAATTCACATCTCAACAAATTAAATATTGTGACATGCCGATCAGCTAATCAACTCAAAACACCTGCAAAGGTTTCCTGAGCCTTCAAAATTGTCTCAGTTTGGTTCACTAGGCGACACAATCATGGGGAAGACTGCTGATCTGACAGTTGTCCAGAAGACAATCATTGACACCCTTCACAAGGAGGGTAAGACACAAACATTCATTACCAAAGAAGCTGTTCATAGAGTCCGCAGAGAGAACCGCAGTCTTATGAGGATTGTCAAGCAAAACCGATTCAAGAATTTGGGTGAACTTCACAAGGAATGGACTGAGGCTGGGGTCAAGTTATCGAGAGCACCACACACAGACGTGTCGAGGAATTTGGCTACAGTTGTCGTTCAGAGGCGTCTTACCTGGGCTAAGAGAAGAAGAACTGGACTGTTGCCCAGTGGTCCAAAGTCCTCTTTTCAGATGAGAACAAGTTTTGTATTTCATTTGGAAACCAAGGTCCTAGAGTCTGGAGGAAGGGTGGAGAAGCTCAGAGCCCAAGTTGCTTGAAGTCCAGTGTTAAGTTTCCACAGTCTGTGATGATTTGGGTGCAATGTCATCTGCTGGTGTTGGTTCATTGTGTTTTATGAAAACCAACGTCACTGCACCCGTTTACCAAGACATTTTGGAGCACTTCATGCTTCCTTCTGCTGACCAGCTTTTTAAAGATGCTGATTTCATTTTCCAGCAGAATACGGCACCTGTACACACTGCCAAAAGCACCAAAAGTTGGTTAAATGACCATGTGTTGGTGTGCTTGACTGGCCAGCAAACTCACCAGATCTGAACATAGAGAATATATGAGTATTATCAAGAGGGAAATGAGAAACAAGAGACCAAAACATGCAGATGAGATGAAGGCCGCTATCAAAGCAACCTGGGCTTCACACCACCTCAGCAGTGCCACAAACTGATCACCTCCATGCCACGCTGAATTGAGGCAGTAATTAAAGCAAAAGAAGCCCCTACCAAGTAAATTAACATACTGTCCAGAAGGCCAACAATCCACTAAAAATGTTTTTTTTATTGGTCTTATGAAGTATGTAACTGTCAAAGACATGTTTTCACAGAGTTGTGCATTGTTTCTGTTATAAATTCATATTAATTTGAGTTAATTCATCGTTTTAAATACTTGACTGAAATGTTGGAATGTCATATTCAGTGTAATAAGTGGAAAAAGGGGCTCCCTTGAAATGTTTAAAGTTAAGTGTTCTTTAAGAAAGAGTGACTATTGTAGCGTAACAGGTCATATGTTGAGGGCGGGACCATTGTATTATGGGTTGAACTAACATGTATCCAAAGAGAAACGCTAATGATGCAGAGCCTTAAAAATAGTTCCTTTATCTGCATGGTCTGCACACGGTAATTCATCTTTAAATATGTTGGATTTTGTTTATAATGTTGTTTATATCAGTTTACGTAAATTATGTTATGTGTAAATAGCGATGTCATCGGATTCAGATTTGTCGCACATGTTCACTTGCATATCAGCTGACATTTGAATGAGAGACTGAGAAAAAGAACTGTGAGAAATGCATATTTTGAACATATGTTTTATTTCTTGTAGTTTTCACGGTTTCTGCTGAAAAGAGAGAGACAGAGACAAATAAACAGCAAAAAGACATCTGTATGAAGCGTGGCTATCATTTCATTAGACCAGTGCAGTTACAAAGTATTATAATTTGTTGAGATAGTAAATTGGTGGGTTTTTGTAAAATGTGAGCCAAAATCATCAAAACTAAAAGAACAAAAGACTTAAACTACTTCAGTCTGTGTGCATTGAATTTATTTAATACACGAGTTTCACAATTTGAGTTGAATTACTGAAATAAATTAACTTTTCCATGACATTATAATTTATTGAGATGTACCTGTATGTAACGGAGGCCAGTGACTAAGTACTGTGCAGGTAAATCTCAGTTTACCTTTACTACAGGTTGCATCCATTTAGCTTCCTTGTTAGTGTGTCTGCCTCCCATGGAGGAGATCAGGGTTCGAGACCTGCTTGTCCATTACAATTAATTTATTTTTTTTTTTTTTACAAAGCAGGCAAAAATCCTTATTATATCACAGCACTGGACCAAGACTTCAGCACTTACTATTTCTGCCATACAGGGCCGTAGCTGGGGTTTGTGGAGATGGCGCACAAGTACTCAGTTCAGCTTTTCCGTGTCTTGTGTTTGAATGTATTAAACTCTTTTGAATGTTTAAATTGGCAAGGCTTAAAAACACGTGTAATGATTAAGCTTTGATGACGACTCGCAGCAGTGGCCCGTCAACTGTCCTGTTCATCTTTTTTAAGCTGGCCTCAGCCAGTCGGTTGAGATCTTTTACCCCACCAGCAACGGCTCTGCAGCCATATAATAATTACAATGAATGCCAAGCAGTATGCTATTGCTAATTCAGTCCATGATGTTTGCTACTGAAATTAAGATAAGGACATTCACGTAAAGAGCTTTTGATTGGATCTGTATCAGTATCTCTGCATTAAAGCATAGTGAATGAGTTCTGGCATGTTTTGGAGCATTTAGCATACAGACAAGCTCAAAGCTATAGACATAAAAGCTACCCAGCTAACAGGGTTCTCACAACTTTGGCTAATGTTCTGGCAAGTAATGAAAACTGCATCCGAAAACTTAGGCAGCTGACTTGCTGCCTCGCTGTCAGGAGAGATGAGGTCGAGGACTCAAATGCAGAGGAAATCAGGGTTTTAATAACAAGATCAAACAAAAGAACATAAACCACCCCGAAGGGGAAAAACAAGCAGGCAGGCAGGTACACAGTCAACATCTCACTCTGTAAAAGACACACGAAAGACAACGGATCAGCACAGGACTGCAGACACAAGGAGACTATATAGGGAGACAAACGAGGGTAACGAGGGAGACACAGCTGGAGCCACTGAAACAATGATTAAGTAACAAGATGGGAGGGGACATACAATCGACATGGGAGCACATGGCACCAACAAACAACAAGCCATGTGCTCAACACACAGACATCCGGTGGCCAGCCTGGGCACACCAGCAGGACCGTGACAGGAGCGCTGCCTCAGTCATGAAAGGCAGCACTTTAACAACATCAGCGAGGGTTTTGACAGCAAGGAGCTATATAGGGATCTAAATAGGGTAACTATCACAGATGGAGTGGCACTGACACAATCATAGGGGCAACAAGCTTCATGGGAGCAGGACCACTTGTAATCGTACTGGGAGCCCCCTCATCCTTGACTTTGCTTCAATTTGTAAGCATGCAACTGAACTCTAACCTCACACAAACTGGGCCTCTGGTGCGCCCGCCGAACCTTGCAGCCTGATACATCGTATTTATGATTGGATTGATCAAGATGACAGTCGTTGGCTGTGGCATCTGAGCCTTGACACTCGCTGCCTTCAATGAAGGCAGCTGGTTTTTTGGACAGGCTTCTGAGGCAGCGTAATGGTTTAATGATCTACAATAGAGATATCTAAGATGGCGTGGCAGACGGTAGCTATAGTGCTTGGCTCTTCAGTGACTATTTTGTCTTTGTTAGTTCTTCCTTTTTTTGTTTCTCAAACACAATCAGTTTTACCAGGGATAAACCGCCGAACATTCGCCAGAACACACCACATAATCTTTTACTGGATTTGGATTATTCGGACGTCTTGCTGGACATTGTAGTCGATGGAGCAGTAGCGCTGGTCAAACGCTACAGGACGCGCAGATGGGGGAAGTGAGCCAGCGTGCTCGTGAAGGATTTAGAAAGGCGTTGCCAATCATCCATCCAGCAAATCTCCGCTCTTTACCCAACAAAACGGACGAACTCCTTCTGCTCTCCTGGACCCAATAAGGATTTTTCAAACTCTGCTGCTCTGTGCTTCACGGAAACCTGGCTGAATGATGCCATATCGGACAGTGCATTAAATCTGTTTTCAGCTGATCAGATCTGATCGTGACGCAGAATCAATGGGGAAATCGAAGCAGAGCAGGATTTAAAAGCTTGTTTTGACCTTACAGATTGGACTATTTTTGAAGCTACTGCAAATGATCTGGACGAGCTCACAGAGACTGTAACAACTTATATCAGTTTCTGTGAGGATATGTGCATTCCTACCAGGACTCGTTTAACCTACAACAACGACAAACCGTGGTTCACTGCAAAACTCTGACAGCTCCGTCAGGCCACAGAAGATGCTTACAGGAAGGGGGATAATGTATTGTATAAACAGGCAAAATACACACTGGAAAATGAGATCAGAGTAGCAAAGAGGAATTATTCTGGAAAGCTAAGGTACAAATTATCTTCCAGTGATTCTGCTTCAGTGTGGAAAGTATTATTGTCACGGTACCAACATTTCAGTACCAATACCAGTCGGTACCGATACGCTTAGTGAAATTTTGGTACCAAAGCAAAACACAAAAACATTATCGGTACCAATTTTGGTACCAAAGCAAAACACAAAAACATGCTAATTAAAAAACACACTCTTTTTATTAATAAAGTCAAACAAAAATAAAATGCACAAAAATCAATGCCATTATTTGTGCTTATTTAAAATTGTGTTTCAAGTTTTTCCACAAATAATAAAAGTATGGAAAACAGTAAACAAGTTTCACCCAAATTTAATTTGTCTTTTAATTAATTAAATTTAAACAGTTTATTTTTTTGCTAAATAAAGGGGATTTACTATTAAAAATAAAACATGGAAGAAATATTGTGTGATTATTTATTAGAAAATAAAGTTGTATTAATTTTTAAACAGTAGTAGCAGTATCAAATGCATTCTACTAAATAATAGTAGCCAAATATATTTCTGGCCAAATGTCTAAACCGAACTTTTATTTTGACGGGTTGTCCGTGAATACCCATTCACCACCTACATTGTCTGTGTCACTGTGATATGCGGACGCTGGTTCTAACCTCAATGCTCCATTATGAACCCTCAAGATACCGAGTATCGAGCCCGCTGCCAGACTGTGACTCTGAGAGCAGTTCTGGAGATAGTTGTTTATGTATTAATTTGTAATGATGATGTTTATTCAATCAAACTCGCCAATATGTGTACCAGTATCCACTGCATAAATAAAGCTTAAGCTGGGGAAAGTATGCCATGACATAGTATGATGATTATGTTGACCTTGAATACCTTTACATGTCTGTGTAGTGATATGACGCTGGTTTAACAAATTAAATGATAAAATGATCGTGAAGTGACTCTCAGAGCAGTTCTGGAGATGTTGTTTATGTATTATTTGGATGAATTAATCAAATCGCAATATTGACCTGTATCTGTAAATATTAAGCCGGGAAAGTATGCCATGACATAGTATGATATTATGTCCTCATTTAGACGGCAGACGCTGAAATCACTGCAAGTGCACTTCAGTGTATGTAATATGTTAGTAGACAGAACCGCATGTCTCTGCCATTCATTCATTCACACAGAGACTTGCAGAACATGTGATTCATATTTTAATTTACTTTTGCAGCTTAATATTTACAGATACTGGTCCATATCGCAATTTGATTTAAGTGTAATGACCTACTTTTGATTAAATCATCCAAACGTTGAAAAATTTCATGACATTCCGTGTTAAACTGTAAATTCCGTTTTTAAACGAGGTTCCACGATTCTGTGCGCATTTTCTGAGTCACGGAAAACATACGGCCCTACGCGTCAAGAACCGGGTTGACTGGGTCCTCGGTACCACCGGTACTTTAAAAGACCTGGTACCATGACATTTTCATTTTTTTAGTACAGACTTGGTACCGAAGTACCGGGTCTTTTGACAACACTAGTGGAAAGTAGAGGTCTGCTACTCGACCCGAGCATGATGGGTCCCGAAATACTTTCGGGTTTCAGGTCGGGTTCAGGTTAAAGTTTAATGGGTAGCTTCGGGCTCGGTCGGGCTTGTAGCTAAACCAAAACTATATGCAGAGGCTACACTGCTTTCATAGACGCATACACACACACACACACACACACACACATTATTGCACACATATATCAGAGATCGTGCAGCGCACAAACAGCACAAAAACTTTTATTAGTAAAAAAGCTTTGATTAGGGGGTAAAATAAATATGATCTTACTGCACTACATCTGATTCAAAGTAGGCCGAATGCTTACGAGCCTTAACTGACAAAAATGACCATAATTTGCATGGTGGAAGAATTATCGTCTTGTCCTATATAACCATTTTAAAACTCGGCAGAATTTGTGTGACCACTGCACCTGATGTTCATAAACTTTCATAACTGGTAAGTGTTTTTTTCTTTTGCCTTGTGAAATTCGGGTTTGGGCTCTAAATTTAACTGTGCCGCTCGGGTCGGATGATCTAAGGGTACGGGCCTGGTTCAGGCTTCAGTTTAAAGCCTGTGCAGACCTCTGGTGGAAAGGTATGAAAGACATCACCATTCACAAGACACCATGCCCCAGCACTGTGGAGAATCAACAACTGGCAGGCGATCTGAATGAGTTCTATTGCAGGTTTGAAAAATCACCATTCACACCTCCTGTAACCCCCCTCTCCTCCACACCTGCACTGTAGATAAGAGATGTGCCAGGTCTTTAAAAAGAACAAGAGAAGGCACCAGGCCCAGATGGTTTGACACCAGTCTGTCTGAAATCCTGTGCTGACCAGCTGGCCCCCATCTTCACACAGATCTTCAACAGATCACTGGAGCTGTGCAAAGTCCTCTCATGATTTAAACGCTCCACCATCCTCCCCGTCCCAAAAAGAAACCCAAAATTACTGGACTTAAGGGCTACAGACCTGTGGCTCTAATGTCTGTGGCCATGAAACCATTTGTAAGACTGGTTTTGGTGTATCTGAAAGACATCACTGGACCCTTACTGTACCCCCTGCAGTTTGCCTACAGAGCAAAAGGTTCTCTGGATGATGCAGTCAACATGGGACTGCACGTCATCCTGCAGCATCTGGACAGACCAGGGACTTATGTGAGGATCCTGTTTGTAGACTTCAGCTCTGCTTTTAACACCATTATCCCAGACACCCTTCAGAATAAACTAACACAGCTCACCGTCCCCACCTCTGTCTCTCAGTGGATCAACAGCTTCCTGACAGACAGGCAGCAGCTAATGGGGCTGGGAAAATTCTCTTCTTCGTTCTTCGATATTTGTGTTAGTTCAGATTCTGTTGAGGATGGATCGAATGCCAGTAAAGACTAAGCAGTATTTAGGTCTCTTAGCACAGTGTTTGTAAAACTGATAATTGCACCACTGTCTCCTACACTTTTGATCATTTTATCAAAGCTGGCATGCAAACCCAGATGACACATGACACAATAATTGTTGCCGTCTTGCATGAGTGATAAAACATCTTCAAACAGGTCATGTTAATGCAGCATTGACAGCAAAGGAATTTATCAGGGCTTGTCAATGACACACTTTCCCATAGTCAAGTATCATAACAATGAGATCACACCTGTCAGGCTGTACCTGTAAATCCCGCCCATTTCCCCATGCGTTCACGGATTGTAGGCATGCTGTGTGACAGTCGGCAGATGGTTCACTGCTGGTATTCGGATGTGACCCACGGGAATGCAAATTAATAAGCTCTACAATAGAGATTTATCAGGAACTCTTCCGTAGAAGAGGGAGGATCATCTCAGGGCATTTAAACTGTTCACGAGATCACCGCACATCCGTTTTACTGAGGAACCAGCAGATGAATCTGAAGCATCAGCACCTATTGTAAGAATTCATTCTTTTACTTCCATAACAGACTGTTGAACTGTGTTTTTAGATCTCAGGATTTTTGTCATTGTCATATCTGTAAGCACCCTTTAAACAACAGTACATTTACTTAAAAGCAAAACTGCATATATAAAGATATTTCAGAGAATATATTTTAAATTATTACTGTAAAAAATTATTGCTGCAATTTGCTAAATGTAGCGTTATAATACAAGTTAACATTTCAAGGCAGTACAAACACTTTAAGTTGAAACAACAACAACAAAATAAATGAATAAAACATATTGTTTTCATTTTTAAAAATATTTGTATTGCTTTTGTGTTTTTAAGTATTAACTTGACCAATAGTATAAATATAATACTGATAATATATATATATATTTATAAAAAATGTGGTTTAGATATTTTTGCAGGAAAATAAGACAGAAATGCTGTTAAAACAGAGGTCAATTATTAGGTCAAAAAAGTCAATTATTATTATTAATATAATGTTGTTTTTTTATCTGGTGAAGCTAGCGGTTAATAATAAAAAAATATGTATGTATATACATATAACATATATATTCCCAATTAATTATAATAATTGTTTAATTTTATTATTCGAATTGCAATTATAAGTAATTTATATTCTTCTTCTTATTGTTGTTATTATTATTACAAATATAATACATATTCCACATATAAAATATGTTAAATAACCATTATTAAAATTCAGTTTCACACTGGAACTGCTGCAGATCCATCTTGGAATTTCACAAGTGTTGAAATTCATTGTTTAAATAGAGATGGCATTCAGACTGCTGTGTTTGAAGTGTTTGAATAAACTTTACGAGGTTATTGTGTGGAATCAGGTATAATAAACCGAACCAAGTCCTGCCTGAAATCCCAGGAATTCATGTCAGATATTGAAGCAAAGCAGAAATCAAGAAGAGTCTGTGAAAATCCCATCAGATGTATGTGATCTTTCTAACAATTCTTTCTTCATTCCTGCTGCAGGATCAACCATGAGCAACCTTTTCTACGGCACGAGTAACAACTCCATTGACAACTGCACCGACGTGGATGATCTGGTGAAGCGTTACTATCTGCCCGCCATGTACGGTGCGATCTTCATCGTAGGTGTGGTGGGCAACATCACCGCTCTGCTGGTCTATCTGGTCAAAGTTCGTCCCTGGAAGAGCAGCACCATCATCATGGTGAACCTGGTCATCACTGACCTCCTCTTCATGATCTCCTTGCCCTTCCTGACTTATTACTATGTCCTCAACGACTCGTGGACACTAGGCATCATCATGTGTCGTTTCACACGCTTCATCTTCCACTTCAACCTCTACGGCAGCATCCTCTTCCTCACCTGTCTGGCCATTTTTCGCTACGTGGCGGTCGTGCATCCGAAGCACGCACACAGCATCAAGCAGAAGCGCTGGGGAACGCTGGCATGTGTCCTGTGTTGGGTCGTGGCGGTTGCAGAAATAAGTCCAATTTTTAACTACTTTGAAACTAAGCCGCAGGACAACAAAACCTACTGCTTGGACTTTGCGAGCAATGCCACAAAAATCATCTGGCCATATAGTTGGGTGTTGACTGTGCTTGGATATCTGGTTCCTCTAGTCGTGGTCTGTCTTTGCTATTGGCGCATCATTAAAGAGCTAAAGAAAGGCCCTCATAAGGAAAGCAGCAAACGGGTTCGAGCGAGGCGGCTCATTGCATTGATTCTGACGTCTTTCATTGTGTGCTTTTTCCCTTTTCATGTGCTACGGGCTTGGCGGATCTACACGAAACTCACTCCAGAAACCGACTGCATGCTGGACCACTGGGTTCATGCCGCATATATCATCTCGAGGCCGATCGCTGTACTCAACATCATTTTTAACCTGCCGCTCTATACGTTAGCAGGGGATTGTTTTAAGCAGGCCTTAGTGGAAATGTTCAAATGTGATTGGCTCATGACAAAAACTAAAGGGATTGTTAAAGTGGCTGTGATCAACAAACCTGCAACCAACATCACGCAGGATCAAAGCAGCTGAGACGTACGCTGCTGATTGAAATAAACTTGAATAAGAAAAAGAAATGTACAGTAAACGATGAGCCGAAGTCAAAGGCTCTGTGAAACAGCCGACATTTGAAGGGATCCTCCAACATAAAATTACTCTGTAATCATTTATTCAAGTTGTTCCAGACCTGTATGACTTAATAAGTCATGAGTCTGAATTCAAAAAGAAGATATTGTGAAGAAGCAACATTGGACTCTATTCACCCGTTATTGTTAACTAATAGTAAAAAATTAAAACTGTACATTTTTTTTTACTTAAAGTAAATATTAAAATGACACTGTAAAAAAAATAAATATTTCTATTTAGCTTTAATTATATAACGAAATAAATGAATATATACACAATAAATATATTATTAGATTAAAAAAAAAATATTAAATAATCTTAAAACAGTTGAAATTTAAAAATGACTAAAATCGCCCTGCTACTTTAATTATATGAATTAATATATATATATATAAACATAAACACTTAAATATAAATACTATAATAGTGTGTGTGTGTGTGTGTGTGTGTATATATATGTATCATATTACTTGTTGTTGCATTTTATAAAAGCAAAAAGACGCAAATGCATATGTTGCAATGCTTTTTCCATTATTAACGCACAAGGCTTAGCCTAAAACCTGTTTAACTGTTATAATATTACCTAAATGTGCACAGCCTCAAGCGGCTTCAAACACTGTATAATTTTGAAAATGTTTCATATTGTTGTGCCGAGGTCATGAGAATGCATGAATTAATTAAATTAATATTTAATGCAATGTAAGTCACTTGGAATAAAAGTGTCTGCCAAATGCATAAAAATGTATCTAACCCTGCACCAAAAAACAGTCATAAGAGTCATTTTTTTTAAATTGAGATTTATACATCATCTGAAAGCTGAATAAATTATCTTACCATTAATGTATGGTTTGTTAGCATAGGACAATATTTGGCCAATAAACTATTTTAAAATCTGGAATCTGAGGGTGAAAAAAAAGAACATCAAAATTGAGAAAAATGCCTTTAAAGTTGTCCAAATGATGTCCTTATCAATGCATATTATAATAAAAAAATTACATTTTGACATATTTACAGTACGAAATGTATTAAATATCTTCATGGCATTCTTTTGGCATTAAAGAAAAATGGATAATTTTGACCCATACAGAGTATTGTTGGCTATTGCTACAAATAGAGCCGTGCTGCTTATGACTGCTTTTGTGCTTCAGGGTCATAAATGTGCCATTTAGTCTATAGTCAAAATGGCCCTGACGATGTAAACAAAACAAATATATGCAAAGACATGTTCCATGTAATGATGTTATAATGTACATTAATGTTCTCTGTGTTTGTGGCAGCCTTGACTTTATGACGATGGTGTGACGTAATTCCTTTGTCATACAAGATTAACAGCAATAAAAGTGACTAAAATTACATTTGCATTTACTTTTGCTCTGTACTGTACATTCAAAACAGATAAAACATTGAAACTAAAGAAGTTTGAATAATATCTTGCACAACTGATTCGATAGAGAGTGCTATTTTAGCCTGAACGTCAGTGCTTTTAGTTGCTCAATTGATCGTCTTTGTTTTTCATAAACATGCCTGTGTGTAGTTCTGAATATAGAAACTGGTTTATCAGATTCGTCTGAAAAAGCCAGGTATGGAAAGTTTAGATGCATTGTTTTAAGAAAGAGGAAATGTGAATCTCCGTCAAAACCTATTGAGAAGTAAATAAGGGTGTGTTTATTATCGTAAGAGGTTTATGTCGCATTCATTCCTCATACGGCAGGTTTCGAACTCAGATGTTTTACATACTAGTCTTTTGGTTTGTAATGAACAAAGAAAGGATTAGTTCAATAAAAAAATTAAAATTAGCCCATGATTATTAAGCACTCTCAAGGCATCCTAGGTGTATAATAATAATAATAATACATTTATTTTATATAGTGCCTTTAATATTACGACATGGTGTGTAAGGCATCAAAAGGTCAGTCAAGTACTGAGGAGCCAGATCATGCAAAGCCTTATATGTTAACATTTTAAAATCAATATGGTACCTGATATATTGGTCAAATCAGGGGTAATATGATCACCAGCCCTGACCCCAGACAGAATTCTAGCGGACACATTTTGTAAATATTGAAGTTTGTTAATGGAGGATTTAGATACTTCAGCAAGAAGACCATTACAATAGTCAACACGTGAAAAGACAAAATAGTTTGTAAACCTCTCAGCATCTGAGAAGGACGACGTGCTATATTTGTGAGGTGAAAAAAGGATGTCTTAACCGTATTCTGCACAAAAGGCTCAAATGACATAATAAAGCATGCCTCACATGGCTCTGGGGGGTGAATCAAGACCTCCTATATTGAATCGATGCATTTTTATACGAGGCACATTTTATTATGGATGCATGCGCTTTATTGCACTTCTTTTGGACTGTTGAATAAATATAAAGCTTGGAAGAGCCAGGATATTTTTTAATATAACTCTGATTGGATTCGTCTTAAAAGAAGAAAGTCATACACACCTACAGTAGGATGCCTTGAGGGTGAGTAAATCATAAATCATTTTCCTTTTGGGGTGAACTAACCCTTGAATAACACAAGTCATCACTTTAGTGGAAGCGATTAACTGTTTTCTGTAATGAAATCAAATGAGTTCCTCAACGACTTGACCTTGTATTAAATATCTCCGGTCGATCAGATCAGATTTCATCTGTTGTTCACACAATGAGGAAACACCTACACTGACCGTCAAACCTGGACAAAAGGAAGAATCAACTTCTGCATATTTGCATATTCAAGCTGTGTGCTTAAATGAAAGCCTATTATATTCTAGGCACGCGTTATACTATATTTTGACAAACATTGGGGCCAAAGTAACACTGGACCCTACTGACTGTTATTGTCAACCAAAACTAAAGATGAAATAGAATAAAATATAAATATTAGATGAAAAATATGAAATAACTCTACTGACAAAACACGTACTAAAATTAATTAAACATTAGTCAAGCTGAAACTGAAATAAAAGCAAAGCTAAATATAAATATAATAAAACAAATAAAAATTACAAGCATGCATGTAACAAAATAGTTAATTCATATTCAAATTTAAATATTTAGATATATAAATCATTTATATTCATATATTAGGGCTGTCAAAATTAGCGCGTTAATAACATGTTAACGCAAATTCATTTTGGCGGCACTAATTTCATTAACACGCGATTAACGCAGCGTGCATTTCCTGTTTGACCCGTGGCCTAACCCGTAGATGGAGATGCTGACAGTTGCCAACTTAGCAACTTTTCAGAGCCCTATTTATTTTCCTTTTTCAAAAAGTGCCTAGCGACCAATCCTCGCTCGCGCTCGCTCTCTCTTCCCAGCGCACTCTCACCTCTTTCTCTGGGTCTGCTCTGTTCAGCGAGTGGCTGAGAGGAGCTGCGCTTTCAGTTAAAACATATATTATGTTGCTTCTCAAATTTTACATGCAAGTATAGCCAAAATTTGTCTTTATCTTATGTGTAGCCTATTTGATTTCATCAGACGACGGCTCGAGTATCAGGAGGGGGGGAGCTATGTCAGTCCTGTGTCGTGTGTGTCAAGTGTTTCCCTCTTGAGTCCATATTTGGTTTGGTTTCTGTCCTTGTTCAGTGTAATTATTAATGTATTAATTCCCAGCAGTGTTTGATTATGTTAGTAATTATCCAGTGTATTTAAGTTCCTGTCTGTTTAGTTAGTGGGGTCTGGTCGACTCGTTACTCTCGGTTCCTGCGTGTCTGCCCTGCCTTATATTGCCAGGCCGTGTTTATATTAAAGACTGTTATTTTGAGTTTACTCCTTTTCTTCGTGTTCCTCGTTCCTCTCCGTTGTGTGCAGCGTGACATAGACACCCAAAGTCAAATAAGCTGAAGTGATTTTACCACGATTAATGTATTAATCATAACTTTAATCGTAATAAATCAGCTGCATGCTCAGCCTAAAGTGGCTCAATACATTGTAATATTGAAAACACACACACAATTATACATTACAATATGTATGCAAATTACAATCAAGCATTTGATTGTTTGTGTTGACATGGTTTTGCATCATGACTTTAGTTTAGCATCACGAGTTTTTGTATATCAAACAAGTTTTGCAACCTGTAAAAGCCAAATATATCTAGAATCAACATCAACATCAAGTTCACAAACTGCTGACGTATGACGCTTCACAGTGACTCATTAATGCAACACAAATGACTTGTTTCTCAATCTACCTTTGAATAAGGTAAGAATAGAAACATCTCTTATCTTCAAAGAGCTTTCTTAGACCAAGCCTATGGAAAAATGTCAATGCTCAGAAAGAGTTTCTCTTCCATAACTCAGAAGACATACAGTGGGTACGGAAAGTATTCAGACCCCCTTAAATGTTTCACTCTTTGTTATATTGCAGCCATTTGCTAAAATCATTTAAGTTCATTTTGTTTTCCTCATTAATGTACACACAGCACCCCATATTGACAGAAAAACACAGAATTGTTGACATTTTTGTAGATTTATTAAAAAAGAAAAACTGAAAAAGGTTCATTTAAACATCAACTTGATTTCAGATGTTTCTACTAAATAAATTTAAATTATTTAAATATGTTAACAGTTGTCAGGTAAAAGCAAAAAAAATGATTCAGTTATTCAGACTTGTGATTGCATATTTTGGTATCTTTGAAAAAATTTAAGAAAAATGAAAAATAAAAAAGAGACTCTTTTTAAGACCTGAAACTCAAGAGGAGACACTAGTAAGATTACTGAGATATTTTTTTCAAGAAGTCTCCATTTGCTCTCCAATCAGTGTCATTATGAGAGAAACAACTGAAATATTAAAGATATTAAATCAAAATTATTAGGATATGATGGACTGATCATCATTAACAATGTCTTTTTTTTTTTGCTCTCCCCTCTCTGCAGGACATCTACCTCAAACGCTGCAAAAGCAGAGCTGCTAAAATCATCAAGGACTCGAATCACCCCGGTAACCATCTTTTCATTTTACTGCCATCTGGCAGGCGCTTCAGGAGCATGATGGCAAAAACTGAGAGACTGAGGAGGAGTTTCTTCCCTCAGGCCATCAGGCTCCTAAACTCAGTCTCATAACATCATAACATCCACAGGACTTAATATAATAAACTGTATACACATCCATTATTCTCCATCATCCACACTGCTGCTATGTGTACATACCCGGTACAACCTATTTGCACATTCTCTTGCACATCCGTGTTTATTATTTATATTTATTATCCACAGTAACTGTATTGCACATTTTATCTCATTGCACATCTTACTCATTTTATTTTATTATTTGTTCCCTTTTTCATTCCAACCTATATTTATATATATATTCTCTTGTGTTATGTTTCATTGTTTTATTGCTTATTTTATTTTCTATTTTATTATTATTATTTTTTTGTTTTTTTTGCACTTTCCATTGAGCGGACCTGTCCTGACCTACATTTCACTACTGATTATACCCTGTATGATTGTGTATGTGACAAATAATAAAGAACCTTGAACCTTGATAACACTGAAGTTTTTGGTACTCCAAACTATACCGCAAGTTAAAAAATCCCCTGTACATTTACTGCTACATGGTAACAAGATCGCACAAGGTGTTTCATAACATCACACAATACAGTGGTATTTATTTCTGCACTTCCCTTGGCATTTACTGTTTTATTTCCTGCTTTCACGTGTTGATGTTATGTCACCGGTAAAGTATAAGGATGTTCTCTGGTGGCACGCGATGGACTGAAACCAGTTCACACACTTCTGGAAAGGCTGTTCATAAAACAATAGGTAGTCTATTCTAAAAAGATCTATTCTGGTAAGGGACAATAATTGACATCAAAGCTATATGGGTTCGCGTGTTTTTAGATTCAGCATGAAGAGATAATTGCATCAAAAAGATCATATTAAAAGCTTGCAGTCAACATTAACTTCAAATGCTGTTTTTTTAACTTTCCATTCATCTGTGAATCCTAATAAAAATAAAATGTATCACAGTTTCCACAAAAATATGAATCAGCACAACTGTTTTCAACATTGATAATAATCAGAAATGTTTCTTGAGCAGCAAATCAGCATATTATTATGATTTCTGAAAGATCATGTGACACTGAAGACTGGAGTAATGATGAGGAAAATACAGAGAAATAAATTCACAGAATGTCTCACAGAAATAAATTACATTTAACTATATACACATAAAAAACAGTTATTATCTTAATATCTTAACATTTTAAAATTGTACTGTATTTTTGATCAAATAAATGCAGCCTTGGTGAGCAGAAGTCATTAAAAAAAACAAAAAACATACCAACCCGTTCACTCGTTCATTTCAAATGGTTGTTTGGTGTGACCGCTTTTTACTGTAAACTATTGTTAAAATTGTACCAAAAAGTAAAAGTACAAATATGAGTACAAAACATGAGCTCAACAAAACAGGAATAAATATATACTAAACAAACAAACAAACAAACAAAATTTTAAACTAGTTAATGTCAGCTAACACACACACACACACACACACACACACACACACACACACACACACAAACACACGCACACACACACACACACACACACACACACACACACACACACACACACACACACACACACACACACACACACGCAAACACACACACACACGCAAACGCAAACGCAGTGTGAACTGAAGGTGTGCTTTCTCTCTCTCACACACACACACACACACACACACACACACACACACACACACACACACACACACACACACACACACACACACACACTGCTTAAAACTACACTCTACAAAATGCTGGGTTAAATACTACCCAGAGCTGGGTATACTTATATTGGACAGGACACATGCTGGGTTGTTTTCAGGCAACAGTAGGGTTAAATGTTCAACCCAACCTTCTGGGCATTAACCCAACCGCTGGGTCTAAACAACCAATCTCTGTGTTTGCCCATATTTTACCCAGCATTTTTAAGAGTGTATATTTCAAGTCACAAAATTGCAGCTTTACTTTATCAGAGAGTGGACTTTAAGGAAAACCCCAAGAGAGCGGCACAGACTGTTTGGGAATGATATTAAGCAACATATACAATACTAAAAATGTCTTTTGTTTACAGATTTTGAAATCAGGCAACAGTAGAGTTTTCAAAGTAAAATGACAAACTATGTATGATTACTAGAACAGGCCTAACAGGTTTACTGTGTATTTCAGTAAATTAAACACAATGCTGTATTTCAGACCCCATTTGCTCTCTCCTTCATATCAAATGTCACCTACTATATAATTACAAAACTAAAATCTCCAGTGAAAGCTCACAGCAGGTCGGTATTAAGTCAACTTTGACTGGAGACATTTGACGCCTGGAGGAACTTAAAATATAGTGCTAGGATTAGTTTTTTTTTTTTACTTTTCCTATAAAGTCCTCATCTCCAATAATAGTCAACAAATAAAGATCACTCCTTTATCATTCTTCTGAATGTTCTTTCACAACAATATCACAACCCCACATAATCCAAGAAGATATCTGTAAAGTTTGTTCTTCCCCACACAATAATGAATGAATCAGTCAACATATTCAACATCTGCACAGCCTTTGTAAAAAGCTTTTTAATAGTAGATATGAACAATGAGATATATGGAATGCATTTTTGTGGTGGCTAATTAAAATAGTAGTTTCTACACGCAAGTTCGCAATACTCACTCTATTCTGATTTTAAATAAAGAAGTACTTCTTACTTCTGGGAATTCAGAGTTGCCTGTAAACACACACACATTCACACAGACTGGCTTTGATACAGCCAAACCACAAATGAAGTTCGAACCCAAGTAAACTTGACTAGCTGTCTGTCGCACAAGTGAACTTAATAAAACCTTGCTCTGCAGACAGGAGAAACCTGTCTAAAATAGTAAAATCAACAAACCTGTACTAATATAGAGCAAGAGAACTGTGTGACAGTTCATACCAAACAATGTTGGCATGAAAATGTCATGTAAGGTCACATACGGGAAGTAATTAAAAAAAAATAGCGCTGATGAGAAATGGGAGTTTAAATCTGTTAGGAAATGATATGAATCGTCTAGATCCTTAACCGTCTCTAGTCATGCATGTGTGAAAACCTGCTGCTGTATCTGCTGCTTTTTACAGTGGTTTTCATTCTTCAGTGCAATTGACCGCATCCAGATACAACCCAGAAATCTACATAGGTGAGGTTCCAAAGAAAACCACAAAAACCTGAATACAGAAATACTCACTGTCTTACTGCTAAAAACTAACCAGCTTTGAAGAACGCAAGCCAAGTAAATACAAAAGCGCGAGAGAGAGAGAGAGAGAGAGAGAGAGAGAGAGAGAGAGAGAGAGAGAGAGAGAGAGAGAGAGAGAGAGAGAGAGAGAGAGAGAGAGAGAGAGAGAGAGAGAGAGAGAGAGAGAGAGAGAGAGAGAGAGAGAGAGAGAGAGAGACGCCAAAATGATTTTAATTGTCGCTACGCTAATATGGACTGGCAAAGTGTACATTTTCAGGTTGGAGAGTTAAATATTTTTCACACACACACACGCACACACACACACACACACACACACGCACTCACGCACGCACGCACGCACGCACGCACGCACGCACACGCACACACACACACACACACACACACACACACATAAAATAAAGCAAATAAACAAAACTTTTACTATGTTCAGTACAATCTCAATCAACCGCATTTGTGAACATTGTGGGTGGGGCGGGGGTGACTCATCTTTAATTTTTCAGTGAAAACAAAATTGAAATAAAAGCAAAAATCAAGGTTACACTAAGGCACTTATAATGGAAGTTAATATAGTCAACATTTTGGAACATTTAGGCAGAAACATGAAAAATCTTCTGTAAAGTTGTTTATTTATTTATTTGTAGGTTGGCTAGTTTTGTGTGTTTTTTATGGTAACGCTGGTGGCTAAACGTTTGGCACCATTCACTTCTATTGTTCTGTTAAATGGTTCAACATAACCAAGGTTTTTCAAGAAGAGTAGGGACTTAACAGTAAGAAAAAAGTAGAAGTAGAAAATTATTTATGATTTATTTATTACTGAGGTAATCAACATTAGGTTACAAATGCTGTGAATTGACCTGAACTGGTTCTTAACCATGAGTAATCCCTTTAAGGAAATCATGAGTTAATGATTCAATGTGGCTTTGATATAATGAATGACACTGATGTTTACAAAACAAAAAAAAAAAAAAATTCATTCTTTAAAAAGAGAATTGTAATTAGTTTACACTTTTGACTTATGAAGATGTTCTTTTTTTAGATTTTCAATGCATTGATTATAATGTGAACGTCTGAATGTTGTTGCCAGCATTGGTCAACAGCAAAAAAATCTGATGTTGCGAGTTGTGCATTACTAACAGGAGTGCAAAACATATTGAGAAATATAAATAACAAACATAATCACACTTTAGGTAAGGTTTAAAACTAGATAAAAAAGTTTGTCAGACAAACTTTAAGTTGGCTGCGAAAGCCGGACCAGAAAGTTTAAAGAAGTTTGGAAAGTTTAAAAAAGTTTTAAAAGTTTAAGTTTTAAAAGTTAGTTTTAATAGTTTAAAAAGTTTTATTAGTTTTAAAAGTTTTATGTTTAAGTAAAAGTTTTAAAAGTCACTGGTGGCTAGTGTTAACTTTTGGCACCATTCACTTCTATTGTTCTGTTAAATGGTTTAACATAACCAAGGTTTTTCAAGAAGAGTAGGGACTTAACAGTAAGAAAAAATAGAAAATTATTTATGATTTATTTATTTCTGAGGTAATCAACATTAGGTTACAAATGCTGTGAATTGAGCTGAACTGGTTCTGAACCAGGAATATTCCTTTAAGGAAATACCATGCAGTTAATGATTCATGTGGCTTTGATATAAATGTGGAGGTGACATGTGACTTAACAAAAAAAAAAAAAAAAAAAATTCCATTCTTTAAAAAGAGAATTGTAATTAGATTTGACACATTTTGACTTATGAAGATGTTTCTTTTTTTAGATTTTCACATGCAATTATATATAATGTGAACGTTTGACATGTTATTGCACAGCATTGGCAACCAGCACAAAAAATCAGTAATAGTTTGCGAGTTGTGCATTACTAACCCTGCAGTGCAAAACACTATTGAGAAATATAAATGACAAACATAATCACACTTTAGATGTATAGGTTTAAAATAATTTAGTCTAGAAGAATAAATAATAAGAAGTTTAAATAGGATTTCAGTAAGTTGGCTACAAGCCAACTAACATTTTTACAATGTAAGCTCAAATAGAGCGATAGATAAAATCATGAGCATTACAAAGAGAAGAATACAAACAAGAAGATTCCAAGTGCGCACACTAACAAGAGACCGAGATTGAGGATAATTTTGGTTTTTGGAGGTTCTTTGAGCATTTCAGTAACATTCCTATCCTCATCTCCAAAAGGTGAATCTGGTTCCTCTACATTTTTATTATAACCACAGAACCACTCACATTTGACACACCGTCCCTTATCTCCAGCTACTTGACCAATGCTCTGTTGTTTGTGGGTTTGTTGAGACTCCAAGTGGTCATTTGGA
>CM049871.1:40005011-40022511 GCA_027474115.1 Schizopygopsis malacanthus
CTGTGAAGCAAAGCTGTATTTTCAGCATCATTACTCCAGTCTTCAGTGTCACATGATCTTCAGAAATCATTCTAATATTCTGATTTATAATCAATGTTGGAAACAGTTGTACTGCTTAATATTTTTTTATATTTACATTTTTTTTTTTTTTTTTTAAAGTTTATTCAAAAAGAAAGTTAAATAAACTTTATTCAGCAAGGATGTGTTAAATTGATAAAATTTATAGTAAATTATAATATTGTTAGAAAACTGTATTGCTATTATATTAGAATTGTAATTCTAATATTGTTAGAAAAGTAGTGTGATCAACGCTTGCATAAGTTATAGATGTGTTAGGGAAGTAAACAAAGCAAAGTATCCCTTCAACTAAGGTTTTAAATACGACTGGTCCCCCCCCCCCCCCAAATATTACTAAAAGTAGTTTAGTAATGTACCTGAATATTTCTTCTACTAATTACGTTGTCATGATAGCTCAAAACAATTGATCTTTTCCTTCTTTCCCTAAATCAGACAGACCCCTGTACTACAGGATAGAGCTGAATGTGCCAGCGCTGGACAGGTTTTTAATGTTATCGGCTGAGCAGGGAGGCCTGACAGTGCTGCTGGATCTTCTGAGAAGTGAACGATGATGGTGATGGGATGCCACAATCCAGACCCTGGTGTTTCTCTTCTGTCTGCCAGTGGTACATCATACAGAGTGGTCTCCAGAGTGTTTGACATGCCTCGTTCCACTGTCACTACATTGTCCTCCCGAGTCGCTAAGGAGGTGCTGGCAATTTACCACCAAGAGATTCACATCCTGAAGACCTGGAGCCAGGGCTGCTCTTAAAACTGATGTTAAACCTAAGCTATGTTGTAAATAGTTGTAAAATGTGTTTGTTTTAATGTGTAAATAAATTATCTACAGGACAGAAAAAAAAATGTATAGAAGAATGTTTTGTAAGCTGCATTAAATTTTTTACAATTTACATAATTATTCCCTTTTATGTGAATATGCATACAAAAATACAAAATGTACAGAAAGTACTCGGGCTCATTTACAAATAAATTACATTACAAAAATAATGCATACAACTTACCCTTTTTAACTTGCATCGCAAAAATAAACTGCATAAATTAGGTTTCATTGACAATGTGACATAAAAAAGATATTGAAAATGTTTATGAGAGAAGGGTTAATACATAATTTATTGTCTCTCCATTCTCTCCTGTGCTCTTCTCTCTGTCTCTCTGGGGTTTGATGTCCTCTCCGAGTAGCTCCACCAGCTTCCACTCACTCCTTCACCTGTCCCAGAAAACTCACTCACTCCCTCACCTATCCCAGAAAACTCACTCACTCCCTCACCTGTCCCAGAAAACTCTCTCACTCCCTCACCTGTCCCAGAAAACTCACTCACTCCCTCACCTATCCCAGAAAACTCACTCACTCCCTCACCTGATCCCAGAAAACTCACTCACTCCCTCACCTGTCCCAGAAAACTCACTCACTCCCTCACCTGTCCCAGAAAACTCACTCACTCCCTCACCTGAACCAGGACACTCACTCACTCCCTCACCTGAAAACTCACTCACTCCCTCACCTGTCCCAGAAAACTCACTCACTCCCTCACTCCCAGAAAACTCACCACTCCCTCACCTGTCCCAGAAAACTCACTCACTCCCTCACTCACTCCCTCACCTCACCTATCCCAGAAAACTCCCACTCCCTCACCTATCCCAGAAAACTCACTCACTCCCTCACCTATCCCAGAAAACTCACTCACTCCCTCACTCCCAGAAAACTCACCTCCCTCACCTCCCAGAAAACTCACTCACTCCCTCACCTATCCCAGAAAACTCACTCACTCCCTCCCTCAGAAAACCTCACTTCCTCACCTGTCCCAGAAAACTCACTCACTCCCTCACCTGAACCAGGACACTCACTCCCACCTGAAAACTCACTCACTCCCTCACCTGATCCTCAGGACACTCACTCACTCCCTCACCTGTCCCACTCCCTCACCTGAAAACTCACTCACTCCCTCACCTATCCCAGAAAACTCACTCACTCCCTCACCTCCTGAAAACTCCCACTCCCTCACCTGAAAACTCACTCCCTCACTCCCTCACCTATCCCAGAAAACTCACTCACTCCCTCACTCCCTCACCTACCTCCCAGAAAACTCACTCACTCCCTCACCTGTCCCAGTCCCAGAAAACTCACTCACTGCACTTCTACCTGAGAAAACTCACTCACTCCCTCACCTGCCCAGAGCCAAACTCCCTCACCTACCACTCAGCTGTGAACTCACTCACACCTACTCAGCACTCACTCACTCCCTCACCTGAATCACTCACTCCCTCACCTACCCAGAAAACTCACTCACTCCCTCACCTATCCCAGTCTCATCCCTCAAACTCACTCACTCCCTCACCTGCTCACTCACTCCCTCACCTGTAAAGTCCTCACTCACTCCCTCAGCAGGCTCACTCACTCCCTTCTCCAGAACTCACTCACTCCCTCACCTGTCCTCAAAACAAGTCCCAGAAAACTCACTCCCTCACCTATCCCAGGAAACTCACTCCCTCCCTCACCTGAAAAACTCACTCAAAGACACTCACTCACTCCCTCACCTGTCCCAGAAAACTCACTGCACTCATCCCTCACCTGTAACTCACTTCCCACCTAAAATCCCATGACACTCAGCAGGACATCACTCATACAAAATACTGAAGTTTGGTTAAAACTCCCTCACTTCACCTGTCCCAGACATGTATTGCAAATGACAGCACTACAAAAACACAACAATCAACCCTCAGTTCAGGTCATCCAGGTATTACCGCCACTGTCCAGTTACTCACCAACCGCTTCTGGTGGTCCACATTGCAGGCCGATACGATCACCTACATTCGGAGATGTCCCACCTGTAATGTTTCCAAACCCTCTCACCAGCTACCTGCCGGCCTCTTACAACCCCTACCCATTCCACAACGCCCCTGGTCTCACATAGCAATTGACTTCATCATGGATTTACCGCTATCAGGGGGTCATGCCACCATCCAAACAGTAGTCGATCGCTTCTCCAAAGCATGTCGCTTCATACCTCTACCCAAGCTACCCACTGCCCTTGAGACAGCCGAGATTCTGTGCAACTACGTCTTCCGTTTCTATGGCCTCCCCGAGGATGTTGTCTCCGATCGAGGACCTCAATTCACCTCCCGAGTCTGGTCCGCCTTCTGTCGCAAACTCAACATTAATGTCAGTCTCACCTCCGGTTACCACCCTCAGTCCAATGGTCAAGTGGAACGCTTAAATCAAGAACTCACCCGTTTTCTCCATTCATACTGTCATCGCAATCAGGCCGACAGGAGTCGCTTCCTCTTATGGGCCGAGTATGCCCAGAACTCCCTCTGCAAACCTGCCACAGGCCTCATCCCTTTCAAATGCGTGCTGGGTTTCCAACCTACCTTATTCCCATGGTCCGGGGAACCCTCAGAATTACCAGCTGTAGATTCGTGGCTCCAGCGGAGCGAGGAGACCTGTAATGAGGCTCATGTCCACCTTCAACGGTAATACCATAATCGACGCACCAGGGAAAAACAGGCTGAAATCGTAGGCGGTGGGCTAATCCCAACTACCGTCCCGGCCAATGGGTCTGGCTATCTACCCGTGATCTTCGCCTTCCTTGCAAGAAGCTCAGTCCCAGGTACGTGGGTCCCTTCAAAATCCTTAGAGAGATAACTCCTGTTTCATTTCGTTTGGCCTTACCTTCCAATTATCGTATCTCACTCACCTTTCATGTGTCTCTGCTTAAGCCCGCTGGTGGTTCGAGAGGAGCGGAGGACCAGGAGGAGGCTGGTTTGTGACACGGAGCCCCCCCCTGCGAGCGGCATCATCATGACGCGAGGAGGCAAACGACGCCGGGGCAGGGTAATTCAGTACCTGGTGGATTGGGAGGGGTACGGCTTTTCCGGAGGAGCGGTCCTGGGTCAGCGCCGAGGACATTCTGGATCCAGAATGTCTCTCACCACTGACTTCCATAGGACCCATCCGGAAAAGCCAGCCCCTCCCAGACCACCAGTGGAAGGCCCCGGCGTGGGAGTCGTTTGCCTCCTCGCGTCAGGAGCTTCGCTCGCCGTCTAGGAGGGGGGGGGCTCCGTGTCACAAGCCTCCTCCTCCCTCCAATCGCCACCAGAGGGAGGCATCACCGGAGTACTAACCGGTTCTTTCGGACTTCATTTCCCATGACCTCGTGCCTGAGACTGATCACCTGCACAGGTGAGTGAGATACGATTATTATCCGGGCTATTTAGCCAGAGCAGGAGTTTCCATTCCCTCGTCGCGAAGTCTTGTTTTGCTACTGCTAGGGACATTTCCAAGCGTTTTCCCTTGTGTGATTACCTGTGTATTACCTGGACTGATTATTCTTGCAAGGAAGGCGAAGATCTGACCGTTTGCTGCCTGCCTTATTGACCTCGCCTGGGACGGTAGTGGGATTATTCTCTCTGTCTGCCGCCTGCCTCGACCCATTGCTCTGTCTCCGTTTATGCATCTGCCTCGTCTATGTTGCCCTTGATACTGCTGTATGATCATTGCCTGTCTGACTTCTTCTTTGTGTTAATGAAGCTGCAAAAGGATCACAAAGTCACTGACCCCTCATTACAGTTACATTCAATTTATTTATTTGTTTAATCCAAATACAAAATACAGAGATATTGCACCGTATACCGCAAATCAGGACAAA
This sequence comes from Schizopygopsis malacanthus, assembly GCA_027474115.1. Lineage (NCBI taxonomy): Eukaryota > Metazoa > Chordata > Actinopteri > Cypriniformes > Cyprinidae > Schizopygopsis > Schizopygopsis malacanthus. The sequence continues at coordinate 40,009,736 of CM049871.1, forward strand.
AATACAGAGATATTAATTTTTGCTCATATTGCCCAGACCTACTTTGAAGAAACGTAAATTTGTTAATATTTTAATTGATGTGCCCTCTTGTGGCCTCAGGAGAGCCAAACCATTAGATAATCTAGAGCATTCTCTCCTGCAGATTCTGCAGCTTTCATTTGACTACTTGCATTTAAATGCTGTGTCATTTTGGAAATTATTTGCTCGTATGGTGTATTTATATCTACATGCAGAGCAATGGCTCCTCGCATGTGTGAACTATTCTGTGCAATTAATGCAGACATAAACTTAAGTTTTTTTTTAGTTGCATTTGGCAAACCACTGAGGGTGGTAACAACGGAGGTGAACTGCAAATGCTAGAGGATATTCTCGACAAAGGCGGACCATTGTCACCTCGGGAGTGAATTGAGGTCTTTCTCAATCGTTAAGCAAATCATCCTCGGGGAGGCCAGCAAACGTGTAAGACATAGAGCTTCTCTCCTTGCACCTTTGTCGGCTCTTTTGTCACAAACTTTCCATGAGAGAGCACTAGTTAATGAGCGAGGAATGTAGATCATAAGAAGTCTGCAAGCATCTTCATCTGACATGCTATAAACCTCCACTGACTTCTTCAGTTTGACGAAGAACTCTACAGGATCCATGTTATCAGGCTCAAAATTACCCACTGCTGTAATAATATTTAGAAAGTGCATAAAAGACAGCTGTCTAACAGCTTGGCCATTTTAAATTATTTGATCAAGAACCCTTTCATTTTCATTTCTATTTCCAGTCTGTCTTGTTCACTCTGGTGCTAATGTGAACCTTACAGAATCATCTGAAGAATTATGTCCTTGACTAAAGGCTTTCTTGAAGTTCTCGTCATATTCAGAATTGAATTGGGCATGTACCAACTGTTTAGCTGTCCCTTCATACAAACGACTAAATGTTTCCCTCCCTGTTTCGGACTTTGAAATGTATTTTCTCGGTTTCACTATCTGTTCAGCCTCACAATTTCTCAATGACATGACATAGCTGCTGACTTGAGAATTTAGCAACTTGTTTTCTGTTTTCATTTCGTCTAATCTTTTCTTAGTTACCTTGTATGAGGCAAAAACAGCTTGAAGTGCATTAGCAACTTTTCCCTCTTTGTTTTTAGGCATTTTGGGACAATTTTTGAATTGAGACATAGCCCACTCATAGGAGCCCCGTCAAACATTCTCACTGAGCCGTGCTTAGTGATGTATTTAAATATCAGCTCTCCCATTTTCACAATCTTATCAAATTGTATTCAGAAATTCAATAGGTTTCTTTTCCTTCCCTGACAGAACATTATCTAGTTACTTTAAGATACCTGTTAGTCTAATTATTCATAGTTCCTGTTCTTCGGACACAATCAATAAAACAGACACACTACGTCGGGGCTGCTAAACCAAAATTGTCACTTCTCCAAACACGGCCACACTCCATCGGGCCTTACACTTCACTACACTAAACTGTTAAAAATGTAACACTATCACAGTACGTCAGACAAAACCATACTACTTTAGGCATTATGTTACATTTTCAAAACAATTTACTTTACCACAGTACGTCAAGCAAATCAACACTGCCTTTAGGCTTTAAATTTCACAGAGTCACGGTATGTCGGACTCACTACAGTTACTTTAGAAACAACAATTCAAATACAACTCCACACTGCTTCGGGCTGATTCAGTTCCGTTAGAATCTTAAACAGAATATGTACAGAATAGGCTTAAGAACTCCTACCTTACTCTGCCTTAAAGTTGCTAGATGTTCTGGGACAGGTGAGGGAGTTTGAGTGTTTGGCTGGATAGGTGTAGGGAGTGAGTGAGTTTTGCTGGGATAGGTGAGGAAGAGATGAGTGAGTGTGTTCACTGCGTGATAGGTGGGGAGGAGGTTTTCGGGGGGATTTCACAGTGGCCACCAGGGAGTGAGGTGGCATGGGATTAGGTGAGGTGAGAGGAGTTTTCTCGGCAAAGGAGTAGTGCTCACTAACACAGATTTAGACAGATTTGTGAACAATATTTGAGAGAAATAGGCCTTTTGTGTACATAGAAAAAGTCTTAGATCTTTGAGTTCAGCTCATGAAAAATTGGAGCAAAAACAAAAGTGTTGCGTTTATAGTTTTATCAGTGTAGAAGAAAGAAACTGCTTTTCATACCTTTACCTTTCTGGAAATCCCTCCTGGCTGGCTTGCCAGTGTAAGAAAAAGTAAAGAGGACATCAAAGATCTTGATGAAGATGTTTATTGCAGCATAGCAGTGACAAAGTACATATAGTACCTTGGGTTCAATGGAGTCGGAATGAACCCCGAACATCCTAAGCTCATAAATTTTATACACTTACAGTGTACCATACCTTTAATGCAAATGAAGTTGCTCCTGTCGTAACAGCTGTGGTCTGTATGGTAATTAAGTTCTGACACCCCTTTGTCTGAGATGGTTCTCTATGTCCCATCCCTGCTTCCATTCTACAATTGTTCACAATTGGCTCAGGATGTGATTATCCCAAATGGTCTACAAACAACATAACTGTTGACTTTCTTCTTCTCTATAATAATTAAGCCATTTTGGGAAATGAGCATGATCAAACATATATTGTGGAGTGGAATCTCGGTCGGGGCAGACTATAGATTCTTACTTTGCCGTCTTGGATGAGTGCTAAAACATCTTCAAACCGGTCATGTTAATACAGCATTTGACAGCAAAGGAATTTAGCAGGGCTTGTCGATGACACACTTTCTCATAGTCAAGTATCATGAGATCACACCTGTGAGACCATACCTGTAAATCCCGCCCATATACAGTACCCATGTGTTTGTGTCAGTCGGCAGATGGTTCACTGCTGGTATTCATATGTGACACACAGTAATGCAAATGCATAAGATTTTAGATAGAGATTTTCCAGGAACTCTTCCGTAGAAAAGGGAGGATTAGCTCAGGGGTTTTTAACTGTTTACAAGATCACCGCAGACCGTTTCACTAAGCAACCAGCAGTTGAATGTGAAGCATCAGCACCTATTGTAAGTATTCTTTACTTCTAAAACACACTGTGTTTTTAGTTCTTTGTATTTTTGTCATTGTTATATGTGTAGTTTAAATTAAATATATATATATATATATATTTCTTGATTTTATGTTTTGTAAGTAATATCCTGACCAATAAAATAAATATAATACTGATAATATGTTTTGTTTCTTAACTAAACATGCGGTTTATATATTTTACAGGAAATTGTGACACAAATATTGTTGAAAAATAGAGTATCCTGTGCTCTTTAATTAACCCACGTTATATGATTTCAAGTCATAAATAAATTATTCCAAATGAATTTAAAATAAAATACATGAAATTAATTAGCTGTGTATAAAAAAATACTGTTGAAAAAACATATTATTATTATTATAATAATTATTGCAATTTAATCTGTAGATGTTGCTTGTTTATCTGGTGAAACTAGAAGTTAGTTAGGAATATTAAGACAATAATGATATATTGTTTCTAAATATTTGTTTAAATAATATTTTTTTGATTGTAATTATGTGTAATTACTATTATTATTATTATTACAAATATATTATATTCCACATAAAATAATATGTGAAATAACTATTATTGAAATTCAGTTTCACTCTGAAACTGCAGCAGATCCATCTTGGAATTTCACAAGTGTTAAAATTCATTGTTTAAATAGAGATGGCATTCAGACTGCTGTGTTTGAAGTGTTTGAATAACCTTTACGAGGTTATTGTGTGAAATCAGGTATAATAAACCGAACCAAGTCCTGCCTGAATTCCCAGGAATTCGTATCAGAGATTGAAAGCGAAGCAGAAATCAAGAAGAGTCTGTGAAAATCCCATCAGATGTATGTGATCTTTCTAACAATTCTTTCTTCATTCCTGCTGCAGGATCAACCATGAGCAACCTTTTCTACGGCACGAGTAACAACTCCATTGACAACTGCACCAACGTGGATGATCTGGTGAAGCTCTACTATCTGCCTGTGTTTTACGGTGCAATCTTCATCGTAGGTGTGGTGGGCAACATTTCCGCTCTGCTGGTCTATCTGGTCAAAGTTCGTCCCTGGAAGAGCAGCACCATCATCATGGTGAACCTGGTCATCACTGACCTCCTCTTCATGATCTGCTTGCCCTTCCTGACCTACTACTACAGCCTCAATGTCTCGTGGACACTAGGCATCATCATGTGTCGTTTCACACGCTTCATCTTCCACTTCAACCTCTACGGCAGCATCCTCTTCCTCACCTGTCTGGCCATTTTTCGCTACGTGGCGGTCGTGCATCCGAAGCACGCACACAGCATCAAGCAGAAGCGCTGGGGAACGCTGGCATGTGTCCTGTGTTGGGTCGTGGCGGTTGCAGAAATAAGTCCGGTTTTTAACCAAATTCAAATGAAGATGCACGACAACAAAACCTACTGCTTGGACCTCGCGAGCAACAAACCAGAATTCATGTGGCCATATAGTTGGGTGTTGACTGTGCTTGGATATCTGGTTCCTCTAGTCGTGGTCTGTCTTTGCTATTGGCGCATCATTAAAGAGCTAAATAAAGGTCCTCATAAGGAAAGCAGAAAACGGATTCGAGCGAGGCGGCTCATCGTGTTGATTCTGACGTGTTTCATTGTGTGCTTTTTCCCTTTTCATGCACTACGGGCTTGGCGGATCTACACGAGACTCACTCCGGAAACCGACTGCATGCTGGACCGCTGGGCTCACGCCGCATATATCATCTCGAGGCCGATCGCTGTACTCAACATCATTTTTAACCTGCCGCTCTATACATTAGCAGGGGATTGTTTTAAGCAGGCCTTAGTGGAAATGTTCAAATGTGATTGGCTCATGACAAAAACTAAAGGGATTGTTAAAGTGGCTGTGATCAACAAACCTGCGACCAACATCACGCAGGATCAAAGCAGCTGAGACTTACAGTATGTACAGTAAACGATGAGCCGAAGTCAAAGCCACTGTGGAATAGCTGACATATGAAGGGATACTCCAACATAAAATTACTTTTTGTCATCATTTACTCAAGTTGTTGCAGACCACTATGACTTTAATTAATTATTTTATTTTTTTGCTGAATGCGAAAGTAGATATTTTAAAGACGCAACATTGGACCCTATTCACCTGTTATTGTTAACTAAAATGAAAAATGAAAACTGTAAAACAAATCAATTTTGTTCATTAAAATAAAGCTGAAATGAATAAATAAATAAATATTAAACAATTATTTTTATTTAAAATGTTAAATTATTACAATTATTAAAATTGAAATTATATTTTATAAATATTTATATTTAGCTACAATTTATATAATGAAAGCTAAATAAAAAAAAATAAATACAAAAAATCTAATAAAAGAATGACAAAAGCACATACAATTCTGAAAGCTTAAATTAAAACAAAAAAATAATGAATCTAAAATACTATAATAGCATATAAAAATACTAAAATAGCACTGCTATCAACTTTTATTATATAGATAATCTTTCAAAATATCTTCTTTTGTGTTACTTTTAGTATATATGGCCTAATGTTAGAGAGTTGGACTCGTAAGCCAAAAGTCGCGGGTTCGAGTCTCAGGTCCGGCAGGAATTGTGGGGGGGGGGGTGAATGTACAGCGCTCTCTCCACCTTCAATACCACGACTGAGGTGCCCTTGAGCAAGGCACCGAACCCCCAACTGCTCCCCGGACGCCGCAGCATAAATGGCTGCCCACTGCTCCGGGTGTGTGTTCACGGTGTGTGTGTGTGTGTGTGTGTGTTCACTGCTCTGTTTGTGCACTTTGGATGGGATAAATGCAGAGCACAAATTCCGAAGTATGGGTCACCATACTTGGCCACATGTCTTGTCACTTTTACTAAAACTACTTGTTGCCATTTTATAAAAGCAAAAAGATGCAAATGCATATGTTGCAATGCTTTTTCCATTATTAACGCACTAGGCTTAGCCTAAAACCAGTTTAACTGAAATAATATTACCCCAATGCACAGCTTCAAGTGGCTTTATACACTGTATAATATTGAAAATGTTTCATATTGTTGTGCCGAGGTCATGGGTTCGATTCCCGAGAATGCATTCATTTATTAGTTAATAAAATGTACATATTGAATGCAATTTGAGTCGCTTGGAATAAAAGTGTCTGCCAAATCAGAACAAATAACCCTCTTTGGCACCAGAGTGCAAAATGCCTAGAGCACCACTATAGTCTAAAATGGCCCTGGTGTAAACAAACAAATATGCAAAGACATGTTCCATGTTGTGATGTTATAATGTACATTAATATTCTCTGTGTTTGTGGCAGCCTTGACTTTATGATGATGGTGTTATGTAATTCCTTTACAAGATTAACAGCAATAAAAATGACTAAAATTACATTTGCATGTACTTTTGCTCTGTACTGTACATTCAAAACAGATAAAACATTGGAAACTGGTAAAGCATTGAAACAACTTGACTCGACAGAGAGTTATTTTAGTCAGAACGTCAATGCCTTCAGTTGCTCAATCGATAAGACTTTTTTTTCCACAAACATGCCTGCATGTAAGTTTGAATATAGTAACTGGTTTATCAGATTAGCTAGGTATGGAAAAACAGCACCAGCTTCCTGCTTATTATTCGTTTAGATGCCTTGTTTCACAGAAAAGGAAGAGGAAATGTGATTCTCAATAAAAACCCACTGAGAAGCAAATTAGAGTGTGTTTATTATCGTAAGAGGTTTTTTGTCACATTCACATTTTAAATGTCAGGTATCGAAATCAAATGATTTGCATACTTTAGGGTTTTGCTTTGTAATGAACACTGAATGCTGAAAGTCATCACTTTAGAAAAATCAAATTAGTTTCTCAACAACTTCACCTTGAATTAAATATCTCAGATCAATCAACTCAGATTTAATCTGTTGTTCATAAACGAGGAAACACCTACACTAACCGTCAAAACTGAATAAGAAAGGAAGCAGCAGCTTCTTCATATTTATTGTAATTCAGTACTTGTTCAGTCTCCAATGTGATTAAATCTAGAAAAATAGTTAGTGCATAAAGGACAGTAGGAACAGGATTTCCCAAGTTTCCAGATTAACTGTATGAGCGGTGCGCTTCAGTGCATGTCTATTATGATCCATGCACGCACAATTATACAATATTTTGAGGAAGATCGGTGTCCAAAGCAACACTGGACCCTACTGACTGTTATTGTCAACCAAAGCTAAAGCAGAAATAGAATACAATATAACTAGATGAAAAATATTAGATGAAACTCCTAATATGACATTATATCTACTAAAATTAGTAAAACTAAAACTGAAATAAAATAAATTAAAGCAAAATATAACTATATATACAAAATAATAAAAATAACAAGCACATAACAAAATAGTTAATTTATAAAAAATAATTTCAATATTCATAAAAAAATAAAACAATAAATATATATATGTATTTATATTTCCACGTAACAAAATTACTAAAACCTAAATTATAAATATAAAAATAAAATAATTTGAAATATTAAAACATACTACATAAAAATATGAACGCTATTATAAACACTATACATTTTTATAGTGTTATTTTTGTGTTATTAATCAATTTAACTTCTTGTATATAACTTTGTATATACCTTATTCTAATATATCTGTCACAATTCAAGGCAGAAGACAAGGGGTTAATGCAAACACAGGTGGGTTTATTGAATGAGTTGCAGGGTGAGACAGAGGTAACGTTGAGGAGGCGAGTAGAAACACATTGGGCAGTTTCTTGGTTCTTATATCTGAGATGGCGCATGTAGTGTCTTTTGCAGGGAGATTCGGGATTGTGCTGAGTCGAGGAAATCTGGATCAGAGGAGCCCTGGAGCATCTGAGAGTAGGTACAAACAGGTTAACAGTAGGAGAGAGTCTGGTGTGGTTCATGGTAGTGAACAGTATAACTGACGATCTGTGAATGATTGGAGCGTGACTTTATAGGTGGCTTGATTGGAGACGGCAGGTGCAGTTGATCAGAATACAGGTGAATGTGATCTGGTGGGAGTGGTGGCTGATGGAGACTCATGGAGAATCCCTGACAATATCATATTACACTGCATTTTATAAAAGTAGTAAGACACTCAAAGTCATATAAGCTCAACTGATTTTACCACGATTAAAGAGTGCTAGTCGCAATTTAACCTCCTTAATCATCATAAGTTTTAAATCAGTTTGAGAATCAAACTAAGAAACACATGTACAATACTAAAAATATATTTTGTTTACACATTTTGAAATCAGACAGCAGTATGGCAGTTTTCTTAATAAAATGACAAACTATGCAAAAATGTATGATAACTAGAACAGGCCTAACAGGTTTACTGTGAACTTCAGTAAATACAACACAATGCTGCACTTCAGACACCATTTGCTGTCTCTCCTTCATATCAAATGTCACCTACTATATGAATACAAAACTAAAATCTCCAGTGAAAGTGCACAGTAGGTTAGTGGTCATTTAAGATCATTAAATCATTAAGACTGGAGACATTTGAGGCCTGGCGGAACTTAAACTAAAGTGTTAGGATTGTTTTTTCGCTTCTCCCATAAAGTCCTCATCTCAAATAATAGTCAACAAATAAAGATCACTCTTTATCATTCTTCTGATGTTCTCTCACAACAATATCACAACCCCACATAATCAAGAAGATACCTTAAAGTTTGTTCTTCCCCACACAATCAGGGATGTCTGGAGTCAGTCAACACCCTATTCAACATCTGCACAGCCTTTGTAAAAAGCTTTATAAGAGTAATTATTTGGGCTGCTCGATATATTGCATGCGATTTTCATGCGCATCTCATCAATAATGCCGGTTACATGATTAGTCATAAATCTCCATCATGTGCCTTCAGATGGAGCGGCATTTAAAGAAGTGGTGGGAGGTGGTGAAGGGGGACAGAGGAGAAAATTAAATGTTCTGAAGAGATTACGCATATCTGGAGCACTGTTGATCTTGTTATGGAAATGTGACGATTTGGCAGTGTGGACTTCTGCGGAGAAAGATGAAAGCAACGATTGATACATACTCAGGTCCGACGGATAGTTTGATTTGCGCCATTTTCTCTCTGCCGCTCGGAGTCTGGTCCGATGTTCACGAAGAACATCACATAACCAGATATTAGAAGGGGCAGTCCGTGCTGGCCTGGAGGAGAGAGGACAAATGTCATCTAGACAAGAGGTTAAGGTAGAGCATAAAGTGTCAGTAGCTGCATTCACATCCAGAGATGAGAACAGTGTAGGTAAGGGAAGAGAGGAGGACACTACAGAGGAAAGAAGTGAGGGAGAAAGGGAGCGTAGGTTTCATCTAAAAGCAACCGGTAAGGGGGTTGGTGGCACTCGTGTAGCAAAGTCTAATGTAAATTTAATGAAGAAATGGTTAGAGATATGTAGTGGTTGTACCAGAATGTTATCAGCAGTACAACTGCGTGTGTAAATTAAATCAAGTTGGTTGCCTGATTTACGAGTGCTAGTAGTGGTAAGGTGTTTGAGACCAAATGAAGCTAAGAGCGAATGAAATTCTGTAGCATAAGGCTTTTCTAGATGAATGTTGAAATCGCCAAAAACTAAGATTGGAGTGCCATCCTCCATGAAAGAGGACAGCAACCCATCCAGCTCCTCTAGGAAGGGGGCTAGAGTTTTACCAGGGGGACGGTAAATTACCACAATCTGGAGTTTTATAGGAGCCATTACAGTAATCGCATGAGATTCAAATGAGTTGTAATTGCATAGGGGAGAGTGGGTTGATTATTTCCAATTGTTTGAAATGAGCAGACCAGTGCCCCCACCCCAGCCAACCTGAGAGATTCCTTGGCTTCGCCAATTTCTACCGTCGCTTCATCAAGGGTTTTAGTCTGCTCACCCAGACCCCCATGTACCATTCGTGGTGGAAATAGACGCCTCCACCACAGGGGCTGGGGCTGTGCTATCCCAACTGTTCGGTGAGCCTTTACGCCTCCAGCCTTGCGCATACTATTCCAAGAAACTGACCCCAGTGGAGGAAAATTATGATATCGGAAACAAGGAGCTACTAGCCATCAAGCTGGCCCTAGAGGAGTGGCGGCACTGGCTGGAGGGAGCAAGCCACCCGTTCACTGTCATCACCGATCACAAAAACCTCCAATACCTCCGACAAGCGAAGAGGCTCAACCCCAGGCAAGCCCGCTGGGCTCTGTTCTTTACTAGATTCGATTTTACCATCACATACCGACCTGGAAACCGAAACTGTAAAGCTGACGCTCTATCCCGACTACATTCACCTGATTCTCCCATGGAACCCGAGCCAATTCTCCCTCCAGCCCTCATAGTCAACCCCATCATCTGGAATATCGACCGAGACATCAGAGCCGCCACTCTTGCGGATCCTGCTCCGCTGGGAGGTCCAGAAGGGAAAACTTTCGTTCCAACTTCCATACGGCAATCCCTTCTGGACTCAGTACACAAAGTACCGGGCTCTGGACATCCAGGCAGCCAACGGACCCTCTCGCTCCTCCAAGCTCGGTACTGGTGGCCCGGTATGTCCCGTGACACCATCAGGTACGTCCGCAGTTGCTCAGTCTGTGCCATGTCCTCGACGCCTCATCATCTACCGGTGGGCAAGCTCGTACCTCTCCCTATTCCTCGACGTCCCTGGTCACACATGGGAATAGATTTTGTGACTGACCTTCCCGAGTCTGAAGGAAAGACTTGCGTCCTCGTAGCAGTGGATCGCTTCTCAAAGGCGTGCAAACAGATCCCCCTCCAAGGATTACCCTCGGCCCTGGAGACGGCCGAACACTTGTTTCAGCAGGTCTTCCGGAACTTCGGAGTGCCCGAAGACATTGTGTCGGATCGCGGTCCACAATTCATCTCCCATGTGTGGAAAGCCTTTTTCCGCCTGCTAGGAGTCACGGTGAGCTTGTCCTCCGGTTACCATCCCCAGATAAACGGCCAGACTGAGCGGAAGATACAAGAACTCGGACGGTACCTCCGGGCATACTGCCAGGAGGATCAGCACAGCTGGAGCCGTTTTCTCCCATGGGCCCCGCCAGAACACCACGGGCCTAACCCCGTTCCAGTGCATACTCGGCTACCAACCCCCGCTCTTCCCGTGGACGGGAGAGCCATCGGAGGTTCCAGCTGTAGACCACTGGTTCCGAGCGAGCGAGAGAGTGTGGGACTCAGCCCACATCCACCTCCAGCGGGCAGTGCGGAGACACAAGGACTTTGCGGATGTCCAACGTGCTCCCACTCCCCTCTACCACCCTGGGGACCGGGTGTGGTTGTCCACCCGGGACATATGACTCCGCCTGCCCTGCAAGAAGCTGAGCCCCCGCTACATTGGTCCGTTCAAGATCCAGAGGCAGATCAATGAGGTTACCTACCGACTCCAACTTCCCCCCAGGTATTGTATCCATCCCACATTCCATGTTTCCCTACTGAAACCGTGTTCTTTCCCTACCCCAGATCAGCATGAGCCGGACGAGCCTCCTCCTCCAGAAATCCTGGATCAACCATCCGTCTACCAGGTCCGCAACATCATGGAAAACGTTTTTTCACAATATCTTCTTTTTTGTTTAGCACAAGAAAGAAACTAATACATGTTTGGGACAATGTGAGTGTGTAAATAATGACAGAAATGACATTTTAGGGTCAACTATCCCTTTAATGACAGTCCGCTGCATGTTAGTTCTGTCCCTTTAAGACTTGCATGCATCTAATATACAGACACGCATCCTTTTGCAGTGTTGCCAACTTAGCAATTTTGTTGCTAAATTTAGCAACTTTTTCTTTCAAAAGCACCTAGCAACAAATTTAGCTATATTTTTTTATTATTTTGTAACTTTTAGCAACTTTTGATAAGTGACTTAAACAATAAAAAGGCACACATTTTCCATCTAAATTACACAAAAAGAGGAAACCAAAGATGCCTAGCAGTACACACATCACGTGAACTAAGTTAGCTGCTATTTGTAATTGTTCAACTTAATTATAATGATAATTTAATAATTGTTCATTTAATATACACCTTGTTAGTAGCTTGTACATGCGATTGTTGATCAGTTGGAACACTGTAAGAAAAATATCTAAACAAATGGAAAAGGTATAGTAGTTTTCCAGGACATTATCTTTTATCCATTTTCCCTGTAACCCAAAAACACAAAATACAATGCGTCGTTTAAAATGCAGATAAAAACCTGTGAAAAATCAATACAGAAAATTCCTTTATATTAAATTTTGTCCTATTTTTACAGACTTTTTTTAGAGTGCAGCATATACTAACTAATAAGAATACACTGCTTAAAATTATAATTGTTCAGAATGTGTAGTTTGACTAGTTTACTAGCTATTTTTTTTTTTTTACTTAAATTGTAATAATTCAAAAATGTGTCAATTTTCAACAATTCAGTGTTATTCAGTTATTTTGTAATATTATGCATTCATTTTATGAACAAATCTAAATTAACATATTTAAAATATATTTTTTGCTGAGATTTGATGTAGAGACAATTTTGCGTCATCGTCATCGTGCAGTGATGACACAATGTCATTTAGCAACTTTTAGCAACAAATCAACCTTCCTTTAGCATCTTTCCTTCAAAATTAGTTGGCAACACTGTCCATTTGTCTTGGCTGTTTACTTTCATTTTAGACATAACCAACTGAGTCTATACATAAACCTTGTGTGTTTTGACCATATTAGCATAAAGGATAACTTAGTTCAGTACGGGCTCTGAAAAAGCGCACGTCAGAAACA